>CAMTDV010000665.1:0-62385 GCA_947069175.1 Scalesia atractyloides | reverse complement strand
TTTTTTTTCTCTTTAAATTTACCGTTGCGAATTCGATTCTCGGTAAGCTCGGTAGCTAGTTCCATAGCAGCTTTGAGTGTTGCAGGCGAAGTGCTGAGAATTGAGTCTTGAATTTTCGAGGGAAGGCCTCGAATATAGTGTTCGACTAAGCGGTAAACTGGGGTGAACAAGTTAGGGACCATTTGGTTCAACTCTAAAACCTCTTGTTGTAGGAAGTATGATCCCCTCCTTTTGCTTCAACGAATGAAATTCATCCTTTACTTTTTGATCTCGCTTCTAGGACAGAAGCGTCTCGTCATGATTTCCCTTAACTCCCCCACGTTAAGGCCATCGCATCATCGATTCCTCTTTTACCCTTTTCAGTATTCCACCAGGTAAGAGCTACCCCAAATAGCCCCCCGGGTTCGTATCGTACCTTGCGATCCTCAGGACAATCGCAGTTGAGGAAGGGTGTTTTCCATTTCCTCAAACCAGTGGAGGAGAGCTGTGACACCTTCGGTCATTTTCAAATTTCGGAGGATCGCAAGACTTGAAATGTTTATATGAGCACTTTTTGGAAGGAGGGTTGCCGATGTTCTGGTATTCTTGCTGGGGAGGATTGATGGGATTTGCGGCGAGGACTACAATGTCAGGAAGCACCGCGGCCCATTTGTTTTGCGATTTGGGTGGCCAAAGCGTTCGTTTGACCTTCCTGATCTTCTACCCCCTCGTTGTTGCCTAGCCGACATCTACAGGAATATACATAAGAAGATTGTGAGTTTATGGAGTCTTTTTAGGTTGTCATGTGTCTTAAAAAAAAAATAAAAATAACATAAACATCAGATGTCTTGGGTTTTGCTCATGTTGACCTCAAATGTCCCCGATACCTTCACTGTATAGTCATGTGGGGCCCCCCATGACTATTGGCTTAGTAGTAGATTCACATTAGTATTGGCGGTTTTAAACACTTGCATCACCCGAATGAAAACCATGAAATATGTTTACGAGATGTATGGTCGGAAGGTGTCCAGGTGTAGACACAATGACAACTCAAAGTGGGGTTAGCTCACACGACGTTTGGTATAGCATGCTTTGGCCTAATAGGTCCTTCGTACTCTCATCGTTAGTCCCCAGGTAGGCAAACTGGTCCTTTATTTTGGATTTATACGAATGCCAAGCCTAGACAGGACGTCCCGACTACCGGTACTTGTACCCTTCCAGTTACTACATGCCCGTCATGAGAACTCACTTTGATGTGATTTGAAAATACAAAAAATCATTGCAAAAAAAATCATGGAAATGATGTGGTGTGTGCTCTCATGGATATGATATGTTATGAGAATATGATTCATGATAGGCATTATATAATAATATGTACTTATGAACATGCTTGCATAACATTGAATGTAACATTAAACATAAAACATATAAACATCATGAATTTTGCATGTAACACACAAAAAATTTTTTTAAAAATTCTAATCAACTATAGTATAGGCTCTAAGGGTCTAATAACCTATCCTATATCCCTATAGTCATAGCTCTGATACCAATCTGTCACACCCCGACCCGCAGCGGAATAAGAGTCGGGGCATAATTGGGTTATCACCAAAGCTCATGATATTTACTAATATGTTTCATATTTATTAAATTCAAAATTACATCCTCATATTCCAAACATGTTCATACAATTACAAAGAAAAAATAATCAACTAAACAATCCAAAGTCTAAACCGGTTTTATTCTTCTAAGCCATCCTATATGTTTCTTGCTGCAGCTTGGATCACCTGTATCATGTGTAAAAATGGGGGGTTTTGGGGTCAACATAAGTTGGCGAGTGAACCTTGTTAGAAAACATTTATTATTGATTTCTTGTTATATTTATTTATGGAAAATTGTGCAATAATCTCATATGTGAGCAAACGTGAATAATCATACAATAACAATAACAATAACAAACAATAACATACAACAACAAACCAACTTGCATGAATATATAACATGAATGATACTGTATATGTTGGCAACGTCACGTTCACGCTCATAGGTAATGGGGAACGGACGGCCTATGATAAATGTCTGTGCGATCAAGGCTCAATCAAACGGAGCCGATCGTATGTTGGTAACGCTCGTTCACGCTCATAGGTAATGGGGAACAGCTCAACGCTCATATGTAATGGGGAGCGGCGGCCTATGATAATGTATGTACTGAAAATGATAAAATTTAATCTAAACAATAACCACACAAACAGTTGATACATATTGAATACACTTTTGATCAATGGACATGATGGATGCACAATTGTTTAAATGTAAATAATGATAAGACACATGATACACCCAAAAACGTGATTAAAACAGGGGAATTTGTAGAGATTCACTCACATTGGGTGCGTTTCGGTTGAAAGATGATGAATGCGCACGAGTTTAGAGGGTTGATCGACGAGGATTAACTAACCTAAATAATAACGAAAGGTATGGTAAATGAGTGGATTTTATTAATAATTTTAATAGTATTTTTAGATATATTTTTGTGAGTTTAAGGCTATTTTCTAACTTTAAAAAACATTATTTTTAAGTTTTTTTTAATTGATTTTTCAATTAAATAAATAAATAAAAAACATAAAAAAATATGTTGACTTTTTGGGTTGATCGTTGACTTTTTGACTTTGACTTGTTGACCGGTTCGGTCGTTTATAATGTTTGCACTGAGTGAGGTTCGAACTCGTGACCTCCGTACGGCGTGCACGCAGCTCTACCAACTGAGCTACGTGTCTAACCCGAAATATTTCTGTTTTTAATTATATTTATATATGTTTTAATTTATTCAAAATTCATATATTTTTAAAAAGGATTTTATTCATCGAACCGGCGTGCGTAACAGGTCTCGAACCCGGGACCTGTAACGTTGCACACAGTCCATCGCTGGACTGTGTGCCTAACCTGGTTAATATTCTGGTTTTTATTATACTTAACATCTTTCATTAAGTTAACCCGGTTCGATTTTAAAAAGAGCATTTTTATTTCAGAGAGTGAGGTTGGGTCAGGGATCGAACTCGAGACGTGTGATAGTTGTTTGCACACAGTCCACCGCTGGACTGTGTGTCTAACCCGAGATATAATCCAATTTATATTAAAACTTATATACAAATAACTTCATCTTCTTCGTTACAATAACACAGACAACGATTACTCTACTAACCTTGTTTAATTCGATTGACAAACATATAATTGATTAAAATGAAATGGACAGGGAAGATTTTGGGAATGAACATACTGGAAAAATGATCTTTCTCAGAACTCCGGCGAAGTCGTCGGCTCTGTTTTTATGAACTTCGTCTGAGCGGACCAATTAACAGTTTTGATTAGCTAGTTGTGGAATTGAAGTACTAAACAAGAGTTATCAGAAGCTTTAAAAGATTATACCGTTTCACAGCGCAATCTTGGAATTTTCAGAATTTTTTCCGGCGAGTGCTGGATTATCCGATATCGTCGCCTGGAACTGATTCTGATTGAAGGGTTTGAGTTAGCAAAAGCCTACAACTGATAGAAGATGAAAGAATTGAGAAACTTACCGTTTTTGATGAAAGACACGGTTTTCCGGGCGAAAGTCCAGCGAGTTCAAAAAGGGGATTCCGACGATCAGAAAATTTGAGTAAAAGTGAAATTAGAGGTTCTTTTGAATGTTATTGGGTCGCGATGGTACTGATTTTGTTGGAGTAATTCAGAAAGTGAATGCTTTCGGTTATTAAAACCGATCATCACATGAATTCAAGTTCATTCAAGACTGAATTGATTAAGAATGTCGGTTTATCAGTTTTTTTTCTGGAATCCGCGATCACTCAAAGGTCTTGAACGTTTGGAAGCCGATAACGGTTTCAGTTTGGCGCAAACAGATTGATTCATGGTTGAAGTTATGTTTTAATTTTTTCCCTAGAATTGACAAAGACATCAAGTGGCGGAGTGGGTTGGATGTGTGTGAGTTAAGTTGCTAGGCTTCCCGGCTGACCCGGGTTCGAATCCGGCAGCCTGTTTTTCTTTTTATTTATTTTATTTTTACTTTTTAACAATTATAGCTTATAATTTCAAATTTGTTTATTAATTATGTATCGTTTAAATTATAATAAGTCATAAATACGCAACGAAATTTTTATAACTTGATATCCGATTACAAACGAAGCGGGTTTGGAAAACCGGTTTTTTCGACAAATGTTACAGTACCAATATTTGCCAGAATTTCGAAAGGTCCAATATATGTTGGGTTGAGCTTTCTGCGCTTCCCGAATCTAGCTACGCCTTTCCAAGGGTGAGACCTTTAACAACACTTTGTCTCCCACCTCGAAGGATAATGGTTTGCGTCTTCGATCCGCGTAGCTCTTTTGTCTATCTCGGGCTGCTTTAATACCCTCACGTATCTTAAATATCTTGTCTGTGGTTCTCTTGTACTAGTTCGGAACCAATAAGTTGTCTATCACCGACTTCCGCCCAACATAGCGGTGATCGGCACTTTAGTCCATATAGTGCTTCGAACGGCGCAGCCTTGATATGGTGTGATAACTGTTATTGTAGGAAAACTCTACCAATGGTAAATGAGTATCCCAGTTTCCGCCTAAATCCATCACACAGGCCCGAAGCATGTCTTCTAATGTTTGATGGTTCGCTCGCTCTGAACATCGGTCTGTGGGTGAAAGGCTGTGCTTAAATCCAAGCGAGAACCAAATGACTTTTGAAATGATTGCCAGATACGTGACACAAAGCGACCATCTCTATTAGAGATTATCGAGATTGGCACACCATGTCATGCCACAACCTCCTTCAGGTACAGTTCTGCTAGTTTCTCCGTACTGTCTTTCTCGCGGATGGGTAGGAAGTGAGCTGATTTGGTTAATCGGTCAATGATAACCCAGATCATGTCATGACCTCGAGAGGTCCGTGGTAGCTTTGTAATGAAATCCATGGATATCTGCTCCACTTCCAAACAGGGATCTCTGGGTTATTCTAATAACCCAGATGGCATTTGGTATTCGGCCTTGACCTTTGCATAAGTTAGGCATTTCCCAACATAGGTCGCAACATCTCTCTTGAGATTAGGCCACAAATAATATTCTCTCGAATCCTGTACATTTTGTCTGATCCTTGGTGTATTGAGTACTTGGGCTTGTGCGCTTCGTCCAGCACCAAGTCTCGCAACTCACCATGATAGGGAATCCAGATCCTTCCCATGAAATATAGAGTTCCATCCTTGTTTGGTTCCAATTGCTTTTCCATTCCCTTTAATGATTCAGCTGGAATGTTTTCTGGTTTTAACGCTTCTTGCTGTGCTTCACGCACTCGAGTAGTGAAGTTCGTCTGGATTGTCATCTCCAAAGCTCGCACCCGTAATGTTTTAACTCATTCTTTTCTGCTCAAGGCATCTGCTACGACATTTGCCTTGCCCGAGTGATACTTGATTTCACAGTCATAATCGTTCAAACAGTTCCACCAAACGTCGTTGGCGCATATTCAGTTCTTTTTGGTTGAATATATGTTGAAGACTTTTATGATCAGTGAATATGATACACTTAGTGCCATATAGATAATGATGCCAGATCTTCAAGGCAAATAACCACGGCACCTAGCTCCAGGTCATGCGTGGTATAATTCTTTTCATGAACTTTCAACTGTCGAGACGCGTACGCGATGACTTTTGCTCGTTGCATTAGCACACAACCCAAACCTTGATGTGATGCATCACAGTACACCACAAAGTCATCGGTATCGTCGGGAGGGATAGTATTGGTGCTTCGCATAGCTTCTCTTTCAATACTTGGAATGCCGATTCTTGCTTCTCTCCCCAATCAAACTTTCTATCCTACTGGGTTAGCGAGGTTAGCGGTTGTGCAACCTTGGAGAAATTTTCAATAAATCTCCTGTAATATCCCGCTAATCCTAGGAATTGTCGTATTTTGTGGCAGTTATTGGCGTGGTCCAGTTCTTTATTGCCACGATCTTCGAAGGGTCAACATGTATTCCGTTCTCATTCACCACATGGCCAAGAAATTGCACCTCGCGAATCCAAAATTCTCATTTCTAGAAATTGGCGTATAACTGTTCTTTCTTCAGCAATTCCAAAATGGTTCTCAAGTGTTGTTATTGCTCTTTCTCGGTGCGTGAGTATATCAGTATATCATCTATGAATACAATCACGAATTTGTCGAGGTATGGCTTACACACTCGGTTCATCAAATCCATGAATACTGCAGGGGCGTTTGTAAAGCCAAAAGGCATAACGAGGAACTCGTAATGACCGTAACTCCTGGTAGTCGATACACATATGAAAGGTTCCGTCTTTCTTCTTTGCGAACAACACTGGAGCTCCCAATGCGAGAAACTTGATCGTATGAAACTTTTATCGAGCAGCTCTTGCAACTGCGTAGATAATTCTTGCATTTTCGAGGGCGCTAGACGGTATGGAGCTTTTGCCACAGGTGCAGCCCTGCACTAGATCAATACGGAACTCTACTTGTCTCTAAGGAGGTAGTCCTGGCAAGTCTTCTGGAAAGACCTCAGGATATTCCCTCACTACAGGTATTTCTTCAATCGTTGCGCTCCTCGGCCTTCTTTGTAACATCCGTCAAAAACGGATTTTACCAAACCCCGCTCCGTTTATTAACCGAACAATCAGTTAAAAATTTCGTTGCGAATTTAATGCCCAAAATATTTTTAAACGATACATAATTAATTATTAAAATGGGAATATATAATTTTTTTTAAAAAACTGTCAAAATAAGAAAATAAAAATAATTTGGCCCCTGCCGGTGTTTCGAACCCGGGTCAGTCAGCCGGTTCAGCAGAACTTAGCGCACACACACTCAACCCACTGCGCCACTTGTATCTTTTGTTAATTATTAAGATCATTTAATTCATAACGTCTCTTTCCGAATTCAAAACCGGCGCCCAAATGCAGTCGTCGGAAATCCCGGCAAACTCGCCAATAATTTACGACTTTTTCAGTTATAACGTAAACGTTTAAACCTACATCGGTTATAACCGACGCCTGAGTCCGCGACAACAAGCTATAACCGCCGAAAAAATTCTAACCGACGAATCAAGTCGGAAATTGGACCAAGTTCATCGATAACCTGCCCTATAAATACCCCTCGACACAAGCTATAACCGCCGGAATCTTCTGCTCATCGCCGGAAAACCGAACCCTCCCCTTCTAAGCCTTACTGAACCCCCCGAGCTTTAAACCGAAGTCACCCCCATCCTTTTTAAGCTTTCTAAAGACTCGCTGCGCAAGACACCGACGCCGGGGAAACCCGTTCAGTCGCCGGATTCTGCCGAAAAAAAGAGGAGTCCGTCGGGATACTTTACGCCTAATTTTTTTTTTTTTAAAATTTTAAGGGGGGAAAAAAAAAAATACTTTGTTTGTGTTAAGTATAAAAAAAAGGGGGTTAATTTTAAAAATTTTTTGGGACACACGCCCCCCCCGGTGGTTTTTGTGTTGGAAAAAAACCACAGGTCCCGGGTTCGAGCCTGTGGAGCCCCCCGAGTCACTTTTTTAAAAATTTTTTTTTTTAAAAAAATTAAAAGGGAAATTTTTTTTTTAAAAATCAATTAGTATTTTAAATAAAATTTAAAAAAAAAAATTTTTTGGGTTAGACACGTAGCTATTTTGGTTTGGGTTTTTGCGTGCACGGTACAGGGGGGTTGGGGTTCGGGGGCCCCCCACTAACCCCCAAATTTTTACCGCATAAAAACCGGTCAAGGTCAACGGTCGGGGGTTTTAAACGGTCAAAAAAGTAAAATTTTTTTTTTTATTTTTATTTATTTATTTTAATTAAAAAAAATTTTTTAAAAAATTTATTTTAAAAAAAAAATTTTTTTTAAAAGGTTAAAAAAATAGCCAAAAAACTCACAAAAAATCCCCCCAAAACAATCCAAAAAAAAGGGATTAATAAAACCCCCCTTTTTTTTTAAAACCGGGGAATTTTTTTTTTCTTTTTTTTTCCCGCTTATTTTAAGGTTAATTTCACGGGGGGGTTTTTAAAACCCTTCGCGTGCATTAACTTAAAAAAACCCCGAAGCACCCACGTGAGTGAATTTTAAAAACCCCCCTTTTAATTCTTTTTTTGGGGGTTGTGTCATGTGTAAAAATTAATTAACGTTTTTTTAAAAATTTTCCCCCATCCAAAACGTGTTTTTAAAACTTAGATTGTTATTTTTTTTTGTAATTTTTTTTCATTTTGCCCATTTCCCCCAATTTTTTTTTAAAAAGCCAGGGGGTTTCCTCGGGGTAGACGAGTTGGAAACGGTGCCTAAAAAAAACCCCCCCTTTTATTGTTCTTGTTGTATTATTGGGGTTTTTTTGGTTTGTCTTTAAATTTTCTTTTTTATTTTCTGTTTATGCAATTCCCCTTCATTGGGCCTTTTTTTCCCCTCGGGGGTAGAGGGGGTTTGAGAAACGGTGCCTCAAAACCCCCCTTTTTGTTCATGTGTGTATTGTTTAATATTAAATTGATTTATAAATTTTTTTACATCTTTTTTATCATGGGGGGGTTTGGGGCTTTTTTTTCCAAAATCAATTAAATAAAACTTTTTAAAGGGGGTTTTTTCCCATAGGATTCAGGGGGCCCAACTTTTTTTTGATCAAAAAACTCTTTTACCCATGAAAGGGGGTGAAAGGTAAAAAAAAGGGAAAAAACCATAGGAAAATCCCTTAGAAAAAAAACAAAAAAGCTTAGTTGATTTTTAGGTCAAAAAAGAAATTTTTTTTTTTAAAAAATTTTTTCCATTAAATTGTATTAATAAATTTGAAGCGTTAAAAATAAATTTTTTTGGGGAGTTTTTTTTTAAAAACCCCCAAATCTTTCCCCCAACCCCCTTTTTCCCCGCGGGGGTTTTGGGGGGTGTGACGATTGGTTCAGAGCCTTGTTTTTGGGGATATAGGATAGGTTATTAGACCGGGGGCCCCCTTTTATATATTTCCCCTTTTTTTAAAAATTTTTTTTGGTGGTTACATACAAACTTGTGATATTTATTTGTTTAAATTGTTTTTACTTACAGTAAAAAAATACATACTTATTACTTTTCATTATAATATATCAATGTTCATATTTTTAATTCTTTTTTTTAAAAATTTCCCCTTATTCAAAGATTTTGTTGCAATTTTCAAATTCATAAAAATAATTTTTCGACGGGCTGTGGGGGCTGGAAAGGGTAAAAATCCCCGGGAGTGGGGGAAAGTCCTGTTGGGGGTTTTTGGGATTGAATAAACCCCAAAATCCGGCCCCTTTTTCCCACCTGGGACCAACGATGAGAGTACAAAAGGGCCTATTGGCCCAAAAACATCCCAAAAAAAAAACGTTCGAACAAAACCCCCCTTTTTTAGGTGTCCCTTTTTCAAAACCTGGACCCCCCTTCCCCAATACCCCAAAGTTGTTAATTTTTTTCGATTTTCTCCGGGTTTTAGTGTACGAAAACCCGGCAAACCCATGGGGAAACCATATAAAAAACCCCCTATTCAGGGGGCCCCCCATGATTAAAAGGGTTTTAAGTATGGCGGAAAGTAGGGCCAAAAAGGGGGAGCAAACCCCCCAAAACATCTATGGATGTAGTAGATTTTTTTTTCTAAAATTAAATTTTTTGAATTTTTTTTCTGAATGCAAAACCCCTGACCCCCAAAAACATCCAACTCTTTTATTTTTTGACAGGTATTCCTTGTGAGGGGCTTCTAACCCCATTGGGAAAAACGAGAGAGGAAAAGCCCGGGGCCCCCATGGGTTTTTTTTTTTGCCTAATCGCCCCAAACAAAGGTTTTAAAATTTTCCCCAAAAATTTTGGGAAAATTTCCCAAACCCCAAAAACATTACCCCCAAAATTTTCCCGTCAGTCAAGAAAACCAAAAAATTTTTAAAAATTTCCCCCAAAAACCTTTTAAAAAGCCCTAAAAAGCATTTAAATCATGGGGGCCCCCCCAAAATAAAAAGGGGGCTGAAGGGTCAAATCTCCTCCATTGGTTTAAAAAAAGGGGAGAAAAACCCTTTTAAAAATTTCGATTGTCCCGAGGGGTCCCCCAAAATGCGTTTTTTCTACCGGTCGATTTATGGGATAGCACTTATTGGGGGAAAATTTAAAAAAAGGGGCCCAAAAGAGGTGTTAAAGGGGGGCTAGGGGCTTTAATTGGGAAATTGAAGGAAACCCCGCCCCGACGATTTTCCCAAAAGGGGGAAAAAAGGGGAAAATTTGAAGATGAATTTTATAGGGGTTGAAGAAAAGGAAGGAGCCCACACCCCTACAACAAAAGTTTTCCTCGAGTTAAAAAAAAAGGGTTTTCCCAAAATTTTTCCTCCCCTTTACCGTTTGATCGAGACGCTTCGGGGTTTTTCCCCGTCAAAGAAAAAAGACTCTGTAATAAGTACCACGCCTGCTTTTTTGGGGAAAGCAGAAATGGAGTTCGCTACACCCCCCCCCAAGAACCGCCCCCGGGGGAACCAAGATTTCAAGGAGGAGAAGAAGAAGGTTAAGCCAAAAAAAACCCCCCAAATGACCCAAAAAAAAACCCTTTTTTCCCCAAACCCCAAAATTAAAAAGGGGAAAAAGAGACGGGCAACTTTTCGCGGCTAAAAAACAAAAAAAACCCAAAATTTCCCCCCCATCCCCATCCTTTTTTCCCCCCAAAATCACTCAAGGGGCCCCCCAAAAACTCAAACCCCCCCAAATAAAAAACCCCCATATCTTGGACCTCCCCCTCGATGAAAAAAACTGTTTTTTTCCCCATCCCCTTACTTTTACCTTGTCGCTATGAAAAAACTTGTGGACGCTATCCCCCTTTTGGGAGCAGGTTTGCCCCCCTTTTCCCAAAACCAACTTTCCCCCTAAAAAAACCCCAAAAAACCCAAACCCCCTATAAAAAACCCCCCAAACCCCCCTTTGTTCCCAAAAGTTGAGTTTTTTTTAATTTTTGGGGGCCCCCTCCCCTTTTTTAGAAACCCCCCCCCAAAAATTTTGGTTTTGTCATCAAAAAAAAAAGGGGGAAAAAAAAAACCCTTTAAAAAAAAGGGGAAAACCCCCAAAAAAACCCCCAAACCGGAGGCCAAAAAAAAGGGGAAAAAGAGTCTTAACATAAACCCCCCAACCCTGTCGAAGATAATGGGGCCCCCAAGCAAAGATACTAAAACTCCCCCTTTTTTCACCGAAGATCCTTTTTTCCCCCCTTTTCCCCTTTTTTTTTTTAATTTTTTTTTCTTTATCACATAAAAACCAAACATAACTTAAGGATAAAGCCAATAAAAACTTTGAAAAAAATTTTCCGGGGGGATACGCCGCGGGTTTTTTTCCCCTTAATAATTTTTCTTGTCAAACCCCTAGCCCCCTTTTTTTGGGCGGTTTGGGGGGTTTCCATGTGGATTTTAAAGTTTAATTTTTGTTTTTTTTTTTTCAGTCAAAAAATTTTTTGGGGGCCCCGCCCCCCCCCAATTAATTTGAGCGTTGAGCTTTTTTCCCCATTTTCATTTGAGGAAAAAACCTGGCGTGCCCAAAATCCGATCGGCTCGTTTGTTTGGGCCTTGATCGCACAGACTTTTTTTTTTTTCCCCGTACTGCAATCGACGGCCCCGTTTGATTGAGCCTTATCGCCCCGACATTTTTCTTATCAGTTTTTTGTGGTGTTGTGTTTGTTTTATAGTGCATAGAATTAAAAAAAACTTGGGGAAAAAAGGGGTCAATGGTTTTGAAAAAAATTTGGTGGATACCCCGCGGGTTTTACTTCCAATATATAATTTATTCTTGTCAAATGATGGAGGCTTTTATCAGGGGTTATGGGGGGTTTCCATTTTTTAGGCTGTTTGTGTGATTGTTGTTAGTTTCGTTTATTATTTTTTTTTCAAAAAATTTTCGTCGGCTTTTTTTGGGGATTGAGCCTTGATCGCACAGTTTTTTTATTTTCAGTAGGGGGAAAATTACGATCGGCTCCGTTTGTTGGGGCCCCCCTTGATGCACAGCATTTTCATTTTCAGTATTTTGTGGTTGTTGTGTTTTTTTTTTAGAGTCACAAAAAAAACTAATAAAAAACTTGTGGAAAAAAAAAATTGAAAATTTGAAAAAAAAAAGGGGGGATACCGCAGGTACTTCCTTTTTTAAAAAGTATTCTTAAAAAAGGAAATCGGGGCATTATCAGTCGGTTAGGGAGAGGCCCCATGTATAGGCTGTTTGGGATTGATGTTTAGATTAAGTTTATTATTTTCAGTCCCATGCAATACGATCGGCTCGTTTTTTTTGGGCCCCTTGATCGAAAAAGTTTTTTCCCCTTTTGGGGGTTTACATGCAATAGGTTGGGCCCCCTTTTTTTTTTGAGCCTTGACGCACATTTTTTTTTCCCTTTAAAAAAAGGTTTCTTGGGTTGTTGTGTTTGTAGTAGAGTCAATAGAACAAATCATAATTGGGATAAAACCAAGGGAAAATTGAAAAGAATAGGGGGGGTTTAAAACCGTGGTTTTCCTATAAAAAAGTTTTTTTGTCAAATGATAAAAAGGCATTATCAGGCGGTTAGGGGGGGGTTTTCCCAAAGTTAGGCGTTTGTGTGATTGTTGTTTGTTTTTTTTTAAAATTATTTTCGTACATGCAATACGATCGGCTCCGTTTGATTGAGCCTTGTCGCACAGACTTTTTTTTTTTTCGTACATGAAATCGATGGCTCCGTTTGATTGACCCTTGATCGACAGACACTTTTCATTTTCAGTTTTTTATGGTTTGTTTTTTTTGGGTTGTAGAGTACAGGGGACTAACCCCTAATTCACTGAAAAAACCAAAAAAAAATTTGATGGGGCCTATGGGGGGGATACGCCGCGGGGTTTTTTCCTTAATAAGTTTTTTTTAAAAAAAAGGGGAAATCAGAGGCATTGCAGACGGTTTGAGAAGTTCAAAAAAAATTTCATTTTTTAAAAATTTATTGTGGAAAAAAACCAATAAAAATTTTTTGGGAAGAATATGGTGGACGCCGTGATATTCCTTTTTTATAAGTATTTGGCCAAAGGATCAGAGGCATTATCAGGCGGTTTTTGGAATTCCCTGTAGGTTTGTATTGCCTGGTTAAAAATTTTTGTTACTTTATATCATCTTGCTTTTTAAAAAAAAATTTGGTTTTTTTTTCCCCTTTTTACATAAACTAACCTCCCATCATAAAAACGAGGAGGGAACTGCCCCATTCAAACATATTTGCTATCAGTTTGTGGATTCAAAGGTTGCTGTTGTTTTTTTTTTATGTTCTTGTCAAAAAACCCCAAAACATAATTAAAATGATATTGCTGTTGTGTTTATTTATGTTAAAAAAAATACTTTTTGTGTTTTTTATGTTTTTTTTTTAAGTAGGTTGTAGTTTTAAAAAAGTTTTGCCTTAGGATAAAACCATATTTTTCCCAAAAACACCCCCAAATTTTTCTTATCCCATGTTATTGTTGGGGAATAAATTCGTTATCAAACTTTTACAGTAGGCAAAAAAAGTTTTTCCCCTGTAATGGGTTTTTTTTAAACCCCCTTACAAGGGACGTTACCGCCTCAAAAAATTTTTTTTAAACTCTTACTTTTTTTAAAAAGTATGTAACTGAAAAAAAAAAACCCCTTCTTCTTTTAAAAAAATATAAAAAAAATTTTAAATTTGGGACGAAATTTCTAAAAAGCGGGGATACTGCAACACCCGTCAAAAACGGTTTTCCCCCAAAAACCCCCCCCCTTTTTTTAAAAACCGAATTTTAAACCCGAACAATTTTTTTAAAAAATTTCTTTGCGAATTTAATGCCCAAAATATTTTTAAACGATAAAAAATTTTTAATTTTTTTTTTTGGGGGAATTTTTAAAATTTGTTTTTAAAAAAACTGTCAAAAAAAAAAAAAAAAAAATTTTAATTTGGCCCCCCCCGGGTTTGGGAACCCGGGTCAGCCCCCCCGGGGTTTAGAAAAACCCCTTAGCGCCCACCCCCCAAAACCCAATTTGCGACTTGTATTTTTTGTTAATTTTTAAGATCATTTAATTCATAACGTGTCTTTCCGAAAAAAAAAACCCGGGGGGCCCCAAAAAAGGCGTCTTAGGAAACCCCAAAAAAACTCCCCAAAAAAATTTAAATTTTTTTTCCCCGTTATAAAAAAAAATTTTTTAACCCCCCAAAAGGGGGTTTTAAAAACCGAGCCGGGTTTCCGCGCCCCAAAGCAAAAACCCCCCAAAAAAAAATTTTCTAACCAAAAAAAATCAAGTGGGGTTTTTTGGCCCAAGTTCATCAAAAACCTGCCTATAATCCCCCCCAAAAAACCTCTGCAAACTTTTTCGTCAAAACCGAACCCTTTTGGGGAAAAAACTCACCCCCCGGGGAAATTTTGTCTTTCCCCAAAAACCCTGAACCCTCCATTTCTCCCCCCTTAAAAAACCCCCTTTTTTGAGTTATACGAGTCCCCAAAAAACCTTTTCAAGCTTTCGAAGACTGTGCTGCAAAAGGGCACACGCCCCCGGGGAAAACGTTCCGTGCCGGAGTTCGGGGAAAAAAACAGGGGTCCGTCGGTTTTATTTTCCCCCAAAATTTTTTTTTTTTTTTTAATTATTTCTCAGGGGGAATTAAAAAAAAACCGCTAACGAACAAGTTAAAAAAAAAAGGGAACCCCGGGGGGGTTTTTTCCGATTTGGTTAAAAAACGGACGAAGAAGAGGGGGAAAAAAAGGGGTTGGGGGGAACATAAAAGAAAAATTAAAAAACCCCAAGTTATAACTCGGGGTTAGACACACAGTCCGCGGTGGACGGGGGTGCAAAAAAAAACCCCAAACGTCTCGAGGGGGGAAATTTTCCCCCCACGGGGGGGCCCCTTTAAAAAAAAAAAATTTCCCTTTTTTTTTTTAAACCCCGAACCGGAGTCCCCATGGTATAGTTTAAGTTAAAAAAAACCCCGGAATAATAACCAAGATGGGCCCCCAGCCCAGGGGTTTTGGACTGGTGTTTTTTTAAAAATCAAGGTCCGGTTGGTCCGGGCACCCCCCCGGCCCCCGGAAAAATTTTTAAATTTTTTTTTAAAAGCCCGAAATGAAAAATACTTAATTTTGTTTAAGTAAAAAAAAAAAGGGGGTTTTTTTTAAAACCCAATTTGGGAAAAACACAGTCCGGGGGTTTGGACTGGGGTTTTGGAAAAAACCCCACAGGTGGGTTGGGAAACCTGTGGAGCGCCCCAAAGGTCGGGTTTTTAAAAAATCTTTTTTAAAAAAAAAAAGGAAAATTTTCTTTTTAAAATTTAAAATTAGATAAAAATTTAAAAAAAAAACCCCAAAATTTTGGGTTAGCCCACGTGTTTTTTTTGGGTTTTAGAGCTGCGTGCACACGTAGGGAGGGGGGGTTTAAAAACCCTCTTTCGCGAACATATCCCACGATCCGAACCGGTCAAGGGGGGGTTTTCAACGGGTCAAAAAAGTCAACTTTTTTTATTATTTTTATTTATTTTTTTTAAATTTAAAAAAAAAAATTTTAAAAAAATATTTAAAAAAAAATTTTTTTTAAAAGGTTTTAGAAAACCCCCTTTTAAAAACTCAAAAAAAAAATACCCCCAACAATCCTACAAAAAAGGATTAATAAAACCCCTTTCCCTTTCCGAAACATTATGATTATCTAGGTTAATTTCATCGTGTTTAAAAACCCCCCTTCGGGCTTTTTAACATCTTTAAAAAAAAACCCCCCGTGAGTGAATCTTAAAAACCCCCCCCTTTTTTAAAATTTAAAGTTTTGGGGGTGTGTCATGTGTAACAAAAAAATTAACTTTTTTTAAAAATTGTGTCATACCATATCGTGATCAAAAATTAAAAATTTTTATTATTGTTGAAAAATTTTGGGTTTTCCCCTTTTGCCCCCTTTTCCCCAAAAATTCCCTTTCCCCAAACCCCCCCCGTTCCTGTGGTAGAGGGGGTTGAGAAAAAGCAGCCTCAAAACCAACCCTTTTTTTTTCATGTGGTAATTTTTTTGAGTTTATTTTTTTGGGGAGTTAGGGGTTTTTTCAAAAATTTTCATTTTTTATGCAATTCATTCATTGGGGGCCCTAGTTCCTCGTGGTAGACGAGTTAAAACAATGGGTCCCCCAAAAAAACCCAACCCCCTTTTTTGTTCAGGGGTGTTTTGGGGTTTAAAATTTTTAAAATTTTATTTATAAAAAATTTTACCTTTTTTTTTTATGTGTGGTTGTGCACTTTATTTCTAATAAATTTAAAATTTTAAAATTGTTAAAAAATTTTTTTATAGGTTTTTCCTTTTGCCAACTTTTTGTTGACCAAAAACCCTTTTAAATGTACAGGTGAACAGGATAAAAAAAGGGAAAAAAAATTTTGGAAATGTTTGGGGGGAAAAAAAAAGAAGCTTAAAAATTTAGGGGTTTTGGTCATTGATGTAATTATGATTTTTAAAATTTCCATTAAATTGTATTTTAAAAATAAAAAATTTAAAAAAAAAATGTCATGGCTTTGATGTTAACCCAATAAGCCCCAATCCCCTTTTTTTTTTTTTTGCTTTTGGGTTGGGGTCGGGGCATTTTATCCACAATGGGCAAAAAAGCGATCCCCCCCTTTTTCCCTTTAAAAATTTTTTGCGCCTTCATGCAGATTTTGGGGGCGCAGGGGGTGTCACGCTTCTCACCGTCAATTTAAAAGTTTTTCCTCGGATAAGGGGATGCAAAAAAATTTTTTTTCCCCCTTTTAAAAAACGGGGGCCCCGATTATTGGCCCCCAAAAATCCATCAAAAAAAAAAACCCATCAAAGTCCCCATTTGAACTGGTAAAGTTATATCAAACTTTTTTTCCCCCCCCCCCCCCCCCCCCCCCCCCCCCCCCCCCCCAATTTTCTAACGTCCATTTCTTATTATCTCTTTCGCCTATAAAAAAAATTCCCCGTTAGGGGGGGCCTCAATGATTTGGGAACAATCTAGCTTACTCGTTTAAACCCCCCAAGTATATCTCAAAAAAAACTCTTTAGAAAAAAATTGAAACCCCCCCCGGGGTTTTTGGTAAAAAAAAAATACATGAAAAGTGTCATTGGGGGGGGCCGTACGGTGACCACTTTTTTTTTTCCTGGGGGCATCCTTACCCCCAATTAAAAAATGTTTTTCCCCCCGCGCTTGATTCGGTTTAGGACGGTTTTTTTTTGGGAAATTTCCCTTTGTCCCCAAAAAACCAAAAACCAAACTTGATCTCCTTTTTGGGGCCGGGCCACATTTTTTCGATGTCCAAAATTTTTTCCCCAATTTTTTTCCCCCAAAAATTGGGGGGGGCCTGGGTTTTTCCCCCCCAGGGGGGTTTGGAAAGGACATTTTTTCTTTGGGGGGCCCCCAGTAAAATTTTTTTAACCCCCAAAAAATGTTGTGGTTGTGGTACATTTTTTTTTGGGGGTTTCCTTAATTTCTTTCCCCGGCTTGTCTCTTGTTATTTTGGGGTTTTTTCCCTTGGGGAACTTTTCAAAAAGGGGGGAAAATTTCCTTTTTTTGGGGAAATTTAAGTGGCCCCCTTAGTAGGTTCTTTTTGTTTCACTATTCTTAGGTAACTTTCCTGACGTACCCCCCCTTCGGTCAGATGGGGGGCTAGAAAAATTTTTTTCCCCCCAATTTGTGGGTTTCGAAGAAAAAACCCCAAAACCCTCTTTTGGGGGGGGAAGCCCCCAAATCCCCCTAAAAATTTTTTAAAAAAATTTGGGGGTTTCCTTTTTGGGGAATGGAAACCCACTCGGGATAAATTGGAATCGCTGCGTTTTCCCAGAAACGGGGGGGAAACCCGGGGGCCCCCCTTTTTCAGATTCCAGTTATGTCCCAAAAATTTTAAATTTTCCCCTCTGGAACAATATTTCTTCTTCATTATTCCTTTAGTTCTCCCAGGTCGGGCATATGCAGCATATGCCTTGGTTTGGACCGGGGAAGGGTTTCCCCCCATGATAGAGCCCCTTTTCCCCAAAGAGTCCGGGAACTTTTGGGGACTCTTAATTCACCCCGGGGCCCTTTCTCTTTGGGGGCCCGGTTGTCTTCTTTTTTTCTAGCGTAGGGGAAAGGGTACGCCCCCCGGGGGCCCCTAAAAATTAAAAAGGGTTTTCGTCAAGAAACTGCTTATATGTGCAACCAAAAATTTTTGGGGTTTTCCCATTTAAGCTTTGGGAATTTTGCCCCGGAATAAGATGGATGAGATGTATCGGGTTTTATGAAAAACCCCTGTATTCCCCGGGGGAGGTTTTTTCCTTTTTAAAACCCCCCTGTACCCCCGCTATGCTCAGAGAGGTTTGCCTCATACTGTCCCCAAAGGGGGGTTGGGAATTTTTTTTTTTTTTTTTTTTTTTGTTCAGCCCCCTCTTGTGTGGTGGGTGGGGTTTGGGTTTTTTTTTTAAAAATTTTCTGGGGGGAAAAGGGTTGTCTTTAACACAATACGTCCCCCCAAAAATTTGGGGAAATTTTTAAAACCCCTTTTATGATTTTATTACAATTTATTTATTTATTATTGTTTTTATATTTGAAAAAAAGCACATGGAAAACCCTGATAAAAAAAAAAATGAATGTATCCCCAAAAACCCCAAAAAAGCCCCCCCCTCATCACCCCATCCTTTTCCCCCGCCCCCATCATAAAGTAAAAAATGTAATATCCCCGGGGGGGCAATGCATCAACCCCCAAAAAAACACCCCCTCATGAAAAATCAAAAAAAAACATACAAGAAATACAATGTAACATAAAAAAAATTTACATTTTTTTAAAAGGGCCCAATTTTTTAAAATTTGTTGCGAAGACCCAAAAAAAAGGGTTTTTGGGATCCCAAAACCTAGTTAATAAAGTTTTTACATTAAAAAAGTACCATTTTTTTCTCCCCTTACTTCTTACGTCAAAAAGGGGTTTTCTTCCAAAAGTTTTGGGGTCTTCAAGGCTGAGTTTTTATGAGCCAAAACAAAAAGGACAGCTGACCCCCAAAAAATATCTAAAAAACCCGTTACTGGGTGGGGGGGGGGGGGGGGGGGGGGAAAAGGCGATCGGGGGAAAAATACTGGGGGTAGTATGCCTTTTTCCCCTTTTCCCCGGGGTAGGGGGGCCCCCAGTAGCATCCATCTGAAACTGCCCGCCCCGCACTGTCCCCCGCGGGAAATGCGAGTGGTGGAGTGGCCCCCAGAAAGGGGGGGTTTTGATGGTGGTGATAGGGGTAGTGGTGGGGGGATGATGGAGGGGGGGATGATGGTGGGGTGGTTTGGGGGGAGGGGCCGGGGTTTTGGGGGTGCACTCGGTGGGGGGCGAGAGCAGTATGCTGGACTTAACCCCCAAAAACCTAGGGGAAAAATCAGAGAGAGCGGGGGGGGTGGGGTTTTTTTGGGAAATTTTCCCCCTTTCCCCCCACAAGAACGGGGGGAAATTTTTGAGGGATGATGGGGCTAAAAAGGGTCAGGGGCCCGGTGGAGCTTTTGGGGGGGAAACATCTTTCGGGAAAAGGGGGTGCGGGTTTTTGGGGAAATTTTTCTTTGGGGGGGCATTTTTACAGAAAATAAAAGGGCCGGGGCCCCTGAGAAGGCCCCGGCTGCGGGATGGGTTGAAAACAGGGTGGTAGTGGACCTTCAGAAAGTAAGGTGGGGGCTCCCGGGGACGTGGAGTCCCGCTCGGGGTTTTGTAAGGGGCCCCCCCTGTTTTTTGGGGGGGTTTTCCAGGGGTCGGGACTCTGGGGGGGAAAAAGGGATGCCGCGAGTCGGTGAGGCCGAAGGGGTGAAAACATGGAGGCATGGTGCCTGGGACAGCGGAAAAAGCATCGTCCTTTCTCATGCCGTTTGGGGGGGGGCAGCACCGTAGATGACAAAAATGCCCGGGGGACGGGTATATCGGGGGGGGTGGGATCTCGAGTATAGGATCTGTCAAAAGACCCCCTTTTTCCCCCCGGTCGTCCTCCATGTGCCCCCTTTTTGGGAAAAACATGGTATTTGTCGTGTATACCCAAAATCAATCACGGGAGGGCCACAGAAGGGGCACGTCCAGATGAAAAAGGGGGGTTTTCCCCCCTCGGGTGACCATACACTTGATGTCAGGGGGTGGCTGGGGGGGGCCCCCAATACGTCGTTTTTGGGGGTGCATTTACCCCCAGGGGTTTCGAAAAAATTTGCTGGGGGTTTTGGAAAAAGCCCCCCATCATCTCCATTTCGGCTCCCCCCCCAAAAGGTGGGGCCCGGCAGCATTTTTCATATCCATATGGATATTACTCCGGGGGGTTTTCTTCCTCATAACTGTTTGTGAAAAAAAAGTCCTGGAAAAAAACCGAAAACCCCCCTTATATTTTATATATTTTATATATATATATTATATAATATTATATTAATAAAAAAAAAAAATATTTTTTATATAATATATATATATGTTAGTAATTTATGATTTTTTTTTAAAAATTAAAATCACCATTTCTCATGCAAAGCTTGTTTCTTTTGTATTCCAAAAAAATTTTTTAGTGTTTTTTTTTTTTTACCCATTTTGACAAATTGTATGTTTTTCTGCTCTTATTATATTTGAGCTGTGTGATAGACCCTTTTTTGTTATAGGGGCCCCAAAAGGGAAAACCCCTTTTTTGTTTTTTAAAAATTTTTTTCCCAAAAATTTTTTTCTTTTTAAAAAAACCTTTTTTTCCATGTGTGAGCCCCTAGTGATTGTAAAAAAATTTTTAAAAAATTTTTTTCCCCTGGTTCACTACAATCGGGCTTTGTTTTTCACCCTTTTTAAACCCCTGTCGTAGGGGGGGGGCCAAGGGGGTTTTGACTATAGGTAATATTGAATAAAAAATAGTAAAACATTAAAAATTTAAAAAACATGCATCCTTTTTATAAGTTTCACTTCTTGTTTAAAAAGTTTTAAAAGAAAAGTCAATTGTTATAAGTTTAAAAAAAAACCCCTTAAAAAATATTTTAAAAAGGGGCTTTTTTCCCAAAAAAAAGGGGAAAATTTTTTTCATCAAAATTTTTATGCTAGGCTTTGCCCCTTTTTATACCCAAACAAAAATTTGGGGTAAAAAAAGGAAAACCAAAAAAAAAAAATTTATCGTTGTTTTGACTTTTCCCCAAAAACCCCCGGGAAACCCCCCACCAGCCCCCGCCCCACGTCCTAAAAAATATGAAATTTTTAAAAAAAATAAAAAACAAATTTTGGGGAGTTCATGTATTTTTTTGTTTTTCGAAAACCAAATGTCATCTTTAAAAAAACCCGTATTAAAACCCCCAAATATGTTTTTGATAAAAGAGTTAATTTAAAATCTATCAGTGTGCCCCCGAACCCCTGACATCAAGTGCCACAAGTAAGAAAAACCCCCAAAACCCAGACTTCTTTGGACATTTTGAGACCCCAAAAACACCCCAATTTGGGGAAAACCCCAAACCCGGAGTGGGGGGGGGTTTTTTCAAAACTAATAGTTTTTATTTTTTTGGGACCTTGTACAAAAAGGGGGGAATGGTTACAAAAATTTTTCCTTTCTTACGCACAGTGATTGTTATCTGGGGGTTAATCATAGCAAAAAATACTTTTTGCCCTTTGCATGTTTTTCCCCTTTTTTTGTTTAAAAAAACTTGAAAAAAAGTAAAAGGGGGGGAAAAAAAAACTCACAATTTTTGCGTTCGTATAAAGTGTGGGTTTTTAAATTTGGGTGGCCGCAACGTATGTAACCTCCCGGGGGTATTGGTTTCATTAGCCCTAGGTTTTAAAGGCCCCTTTTACACATTGTTCATTTAAAACCTTGTTATTTTTTCTTTTTATGTTTAAAAAACCCCTTTTAATGTCATTTTGTGTTGGTGGTTCGTTTTTTTTGATAAATTTTTGGGTTTTATATATTTTTTAAAAAATTTTTTTATATTATAACTTTAAAAATATAATATGTTTTTTATTTTTTGTTTTAAAAAAATATATTATAATATATATTATATTTTTTATTGTAATATTTTTTTTAAACTTTTTGTAAAAGGGGGCCCCTTCCCCCTTAAAAATGTCATTGGGCCTGGGGCCCCTGTTTTTGTAAAAGGGGCCCACCCCCCGTAATTTTTTTCTTTTTGGGGGCCAAAGGGGGGCCCGGGGTTTTTTTTTTGTTTTGGGCCCTTTCCCCCCTTTTTTTTTGTCACGGGGCCCCCGTCCATGCCCCTTTTTTTTTTGGGGCCCCACCCCTGTCTTTTTGTCTTTGGGGTACCCCCTGTTTTTTATAGGGTTTTTTGGGTTTTAAAATTTTTTTTTTTTGCCCCCTTTTCCCTAACCTTTTGGAAAAATTTTGGGGGCTAAAATATGGTTTTCACAACCGGGGGGCTAGCCCAAATGTATATCCCCCTAGCCCATTTTTTTTTAAAGTGTTTACTTTAATTTTTTTAATTTTAATATACTTAACTTTCAGGTTTTTGGGTTCGAAAACCCTTTTTTATGGTTGAGTCGTTTTTTAAAAATGTCGTGGGCGTTGTTCATTTGTACGCTCATTTTCATGGGGCCCCCTTTTTTTGGGGTCATAGCGCCTTTTCCCCCCGGGGCTTTTCCCCTTTTTGGGTCGTCGCGCGATTGAAAATTTTGGGGAATGCCCCCCTATTGTTGCATTCCCTTTAAATTTCCCCCGGGGATTTATTGTTTCGTTTTTTAGGGGGAATGTTTTTTATGCCCCCAATCTTAGAATTTTTTTTAAAAGTGTTTGTATTTTTTTTATAAGATTGGGTATTTTATTGTGAATCCCAAAAAGTTTCTAATACATAATAAAAAATACACACTGTATAAAAAATTATTTATTGAAAAAGGGGGTTTTTACACACTTTGTATTATTTTCCTTACAAAAATTTATATTTTGTAAAAGTATTTATTTTTTGGGGAAAATTTATATTTTTTTGTTTTTTTTATTTTAAACTTTGGGGTTTTTTTGGGGGAAAGGGGCCCTTTGTCAGAAAACCCCCTTTTTAAAAATGACATTTTATTTTAAAAATTCACGTTTCCCCCCTTTTTAATCCCCCCATAATCTGCTTTAATCGCGTTTAGTTTTTTAAAAAAAATTTCCCCCCTTATTTTTTTTAAAATTTTTGGGGGGTTTTTCCCGTTTTAAAAAAAATTTTTTAAAACCTTTTGTTTAAACTTTTAATCTTTTTTAAAAAAAAAACCCTTTCTACTTTTTTTTAAAACCAAAATCTAATATCATCATCAGGGATTTTTTTTGGGGTTAAAAAAACCCTGGGGGAAAAAAAAAAGGGGAGGGTTTTAAATGTTTGTTATTTTTTCAAAACAATATTTAGTTTGTTGTTTAAACAAGTTCATTTTAAAAACCCTTTGATTCTACACATTTTTAATTTTGATTACACTTAAAAAAAAAAATGTTTATTTTTTTACAAAAACCCCCTTTTTATGTTTTAAAATTTTTTTTAAATTTTTTGTATTTAATGGATGATGTAATGTGATCTGTTTCGTTTTAAAACCCTTTTTTCATGTTTAAACCCTTTTTTTTTTATTCAAAAAACACACAAGATCATCTTCCTTTTATATCGTTTTTTCCCCAAAATAAACAATTTTAAAAACAATTTTAACAATCATTTTAAGTTAAAAAATTCACAAATAAACTTTATTTATTATTTTTGTTTTTTTGGGTTTTTGATGTATCTTTTCTTGATTTTAAAAATGTAAACCCTTTTGGAAAAAAAATTAAGCTTTAAAAAAAGTTAGATTTTGGAGGGGGATTAGCTCACGAAAAAACCCTCAAAAAAAGGGGTTACCAAAACCGCTCCTTTTTTTAAACCCAAACCCCAAACAGTTAAAAATTTCGTTGCGTATTTAAGGGCCCAAAATTTTAAATTTTAAAAAATACAAAAATTAATAAATAAAATTTGGGAAAATTTTTAAAATTTTTATTTGAAAAAGTTTTAAAAAATTTTGTGGTTTAAAAATAAAAAAAGGCTGCGGGTTTGGGAAAAACCCGGGGAGGGGGGTCAACTGGTAAAACCCCCTTTAAAAATTCCCCAAAACCCCCCAAAAACCCTGCGCCACTTGTTTTTTTTTGTAATATATCCAAAAAAAATTTAAATTTAAAAAATTTTAAAAAGAAAAAACCCAGTAAAAAGCGCCCCCAAACCCCCTGACCCCGGGGGAAAAACCGCGTTTTCCCCCACTCCCGGCGGTTTCCCCTTTTATCAACTTTTAAAAATTAAAAAAGACTTGGGTTTTTAAAAAAGTTTGGGCCAGCCCCCAAACCCCAAAAAGGGAAAATTAAAACCCCGGGGGGAAAAAATTTTTAAACCCCCCAAAACAAGGGGGAAAACGGCCCAAAATTTTTTAAATTTTTTTGGGCCCCTTTAAAAACCCCCTTCTAACTTCTGTTAGCCTTTTCGTCAAAAACCACCCTTTCTCGACTTTTTTTCACTCCCCAAAAACCCCTTTGAAAACCCCCGGGGGAAAAAAACCAAAACCCCTTTCCCCCCTTTTTAATCACTCAAAAAAACAGAACCCCAAAAAGTTCATCCCCAAACCCCCCCCCATTTTTCCCCAAGCTTCCTAAAAAACCCCTTTCCGCAAAAACCGTCGCCGGTTTTTAACCCCGTTAATCGGAAAACTCGCCGGCGAAACGGGGGGCCTCTATATCTTATCCCAAAATTTTCTCTAAAATTTTTTTTTATTAATCTCACTTTAAAATTTCTCACAAAAACACAAAAAAACTTGATTAATCGTTGAAAACCGTGGGGGAAACCCATTCGGGGGTTAAAAATTTAATGAAGAAGTTTGAAGTTTTAAGTTGCACATATTTTTAATTTTTAAAACAAGTTTTAAAAATCGGGTTAGACACACGTCCAGCGGGGGGGCTCCAGGGGGATGTGTGCAAATAAACACGCTTTTAAAGCCCCCAGTTCGTTCTTGTCCCGCGCACACTCCCCTTTAAAAAAAATTTTTCTTTTTTTAATAAAAATGGATTTATTGAAAAAAGTGTTAAGTTTAAAAAAAAGGGAAAAAAAAAACCCAAAAATAGAACACGTCCAGCGGTGGACGGGGGGGAACTTTTTTAAACCCCCACGTGCGAGTTCGAGTCCAGAGTACAGCCCCCGGGTTTTGGGAATTATCAAACTTTTTAAAATAAGGCAGAAATGAAATGATCTAGTTTGTATAAAATTTTTAAAAAAAATCAGTTTTAATTTCCCAAAGGGGTTTGACAACAGTCCAGCAGGGGAAAAATTTTTGGGAAACCCCCTTTTAAACCC
Source organism: Scalesia atractyloides (assembly GCA_947069175.1). Taxonomy (NCBI): domain Eukaryota; kingdom Viridiplantae; phylum Streptophyta; class Magnoliopsida; order Asterales; family Asteraceae; genus Scalesia; species Scalesia atractyloides. The sequence continues at coordinate 37,232 of CAMTDV010000665.1, read as the reverse complement.
CAGGCCCCCGGGTTTTGGGGCCCCGTGGGGGGGCACTGAATCATGAAATTTTAAAAAGGGGTTTTTAAAAAATTTAAAATGATTTTCGGTTAATTAATTAGTATAAAATATAATTAAAAAAAAAATATTTCGGTTAACACGTACCCTTTGGGAAGGGGGCGGCACGCATACGGGAGGTCCGGTTCAACCCATCAGCGCAATAAAAAACCAAAAAAAAAACCGGTCAACGGTAAAACGGTCAAAAAGTCAACATTTTTTTTTATTTTATTTATTTATTTTTTTTAAAAAAATCAATTAAAAATATTTAAAAAATAAAAATTTTTAAATTTAAAAAAATACCTTTTAAAACTCAAAAAAAATTTCCCAAATTTTAAATCCACAAAATTTTAAATTAATAAAATCCGATTATTTCCCAAAAACCATTATGTTTTTTAATTAGGTTAGTTTCACTCGTGGTTAAATCCAACTTCGTGCTTTTTTTCAAACCCCCAACCCCAAACCGCCCCCCAAGTGAGTGAATCTTCAACCCCCCTTTTTTAATTACACTTTTGGGGGTGTTCTGTGTCCAAAATTAACTCGTTTTTTAAAACCCCCTTGTGCCATACCATTTCTTTTTCTAAATTAAATTTAAATTTTTTTTTAGTTATGTTTTCATTTTTTAAGTTATATCAAATCATTCTTTGGGGGCCCAAAACATTCCCCTCGTGGGTGACGAGTTGAGCCCCGGGGGCCTTCAAAAAATCTATTTTGTACGTGTGTGCATTATTAATGATTAAGTTTTTGTAAAAATTTTTCATCTTTTTTACTCATAGTGGTTTGCATTTTTTTTTTAAAATCAATTCACTAAACTTGTTAAAAAAATTTTTTCTTGGATTCACCCCAAAATTTTTGTTGACCCAAAAAAAACCTTTTTTAAAAACCTGAAAAGGTGAAAGGGGAAGAAGGAAAAATAGGAAATGCCTTAGGGGGGCAAAAACTAGAAGGGGGGTTTGGACCGTGAATTTTTGTTTTTTTTTCCCATTAAAGTAAAAAAAGAATATGAAACGTTTTAAAAAAAAATGTATGATTTGTAAAAAACCCCAAACAGGGGCCCCACACCTTTTCGTTGGGGGGGGGGGTTTTCCCCCTTTTGGATCAGGGCCTGACTAAGGGGTAAAAGGTTTTGGTTATTAGACCCTTAGGCCATACTTAGTTGAAAGTTTAATTTTTCTATGTGGTTACATAAACTTATGATATTTTTTTTTCATTTTGTTTTTTTTACAGTAAACAAAATATTTTTAAACTTTCACTAAATTTTAAAGTTCACAATTCAAATCATTTCTTTTTTTTTTTTATTAAAAAATTTTTCATTTTTCTTTTTTCAAATTCATAAAAAAGGGGGGTTCGCGGGGCATGTAGTAAGGGAAAAAGGGGACAATCCGGGAGGGGAACTCCTGTCTGGTTGGATTGTATTTAAAAACCAAAAAAAGGGCCCCGGGTTTTCCTCCCGGGGGTAACATGGGGAAAAGGACCATTGGCCAAAAAACATCCCCCCCAAAACGTCGTTCGAACAACCCCACTTTGGGTTCCGGTCCACACCGGGGAAATTTCCCCATTCATACTTTACAAATATTTTTCGATTTTCTCCGGGGTTTTTGTGACGTAACGGGGTAACACATGCAACCTATAAAAAAACCCCCGGTTTTCGGTGGCCCACAATTCAAAAGGTAATTTTTGGGGCATGCAAGGCCCAATTAGAGCAAAGCCAAGACATTTTTGGTAGGTTTTTTTTTTTATATTTATTTTATAAATGTTAAAATTTTAAATAAAAACCTATCCCAAAAAAACCCAAAATCAAACTCTTATATTTTTCCTTGAAAAATTTTTAGCCTCGCTCGTAGGAAAAGGGGAGCAGGGAAAAAGCGCGAGCCCCGGCTCCCCCAACGCTCAACAAATGGCGTCAAACCCAAAAATTGAAATTAACCCCCAAAAAGCCTTACCAAACCCCCTAAACCAAGAAGTCAAAATGTTATAACCCCCCCCCCAAAAACCCCCTTTTAAATGCACCTCAAGCACTTCAATCTGGACCCCCAAAAAATACAAGGGGACAAAGGGTGTCCCCGTTTTTCCCCCTTGGTTTAAGAAATAAAAAAAAACCTTTTCAAATTGCGACCCCCCGATGATCGCAAAAGTGCGATAGGGCACTGGTTTTTGGGGTGGAATGCACTTTTTTGGGGGGAAATACAGAGAAGGCAAACGAGGTGTTGAAGATGTTATGACTTTAACTTGGGAAGAGTTGAAGGAAATTAGAAGAGGTTTTCCCTCAAGGAGCAAATTTAAAAAAATTAAAGAAGATGAGTTCTGTTCGTGGAAGCAAAAGGAAGGCGACCACATACTACAAAAAAAAGATTCCCGATTTAAATCAAATGATTCCCAAACTTTTTTCCCACTCCTCGTCCTTTTGATCGGCATACATTCGAGGTCTTGGGGTCCAAAGATTAAAGGACTCTGTAATAATACCACCCTTGTAACCTTGGAAGAAAGCAATGGATTTAGTACATAGCTCACCGAGAACCCCATCCGGAATAAAGACTTAAGGATGAGAGGGGGGAAGGATAAAGCATCAACAAAATTCAAACTCCACCCAAAGCGAAACCCCTTTTTCTCAACCCATTTCTAAGAGAAAACGAGGGGCAACTTTTTCGCTACCACCCAACGCAACCAAACTACCCCCACAAGCCGTCCCCCTCCAAGCTATCCCAATCACTAAGTAGCACCCAACTTAACTTACCCAAATAAAAAAACTTACCTTGGACCTCACCCTCGATGAACACCTGTTTTTATCCCCCATCCATCTACGTTACCTTGTCGACTATGTGCGAATTGGGGACTTAGGGTCATTTGGGGAAAAGGTTTGCGGTACCTCTCAAAACCAAATCTCTCCCCCTACTAAAACATGATCCAAACATATCAACAACCTCAATCCCCCATGTTACTTATGTTCGAGCTTGCTTTAATTGTGGCGACCCTACCCATTTCAGAAACACGTGCCCTCGACTGGTTAACATAATAAACGCCCAAGCTCAAGCAAACCCAGTTAACCAAGCAAATCAAGGAAACCCTAATCACTAGGCCACACCCAAGAGGAAGAGGTTTTCAACCCCAAGCCAACCTGTGAAGATAATGACGGCCCAAACGAAACCACCCAACTAGTCCCCTTCACCGAAAATCAAGATTCAACTCCAACCGCTTAGTTTTTTGTTTTTTTATGTTAACTCAAGCTTGGTTGATTGTTTTTGTTTATGTTTTAAAGCCACATAGAACCAATTAACTTACGGTTAAAGCAATGAAATTTGACAAGAATATGGTGGATACGCCCCTGGTACTTCCTATATATAAGTATCTTCCAAGGATCGGAGGATTATCTGGCGGTTATGAGAAGTTCCATGTAGGATTCCGTATTGTCTGATTGGGAAATTTGTTTTGTAAATCACTGGGGTTTGGGGATTTTATAGCTCTCATCATTTAAAGAAATTGGAATTGGTTCCTTTTACATAGACACCCTCTCCATAAAAACAAAAGAGAGGGTACTGTCTCATTCAAACATGTTGCTATCAGAATTAGATAAGCTATGGTTGATTTTGTTTTATTTATGTATTAGGGGTCACATAGAAACTAATATAACTTCGGATAAGTCAATGAAAATTTGACAAGAAAATATGGTGGATTTCGCCGCTGGTACTTCCTATATTAATATTTTTTGTCAAATTTTATCAGAGGCATTATCAGGGGGGCCATGAGAAGTTCCTGTGGATTTGGTAATGTTTTGGTCGAAGTTTTTTTCATATACATTTCAAGATTTTAATTTCATCATTTAAAGAAGTTGAGCTATGTCTCATCACAAGGACTAACTCTCCATCACAAAAACGGGAGAGGTATTGTCATCCCTTCAAAACACGTATACTATCAGAATTAGGACTCAAACCTTGGTTGTTGGTTTGTTTATGTATTAGAGCCCATAGAACCAATCATAACTTGCGGGGTAAAAACAATGAAAAATTTGACAAGGGAAAATGGTGGTACGCCGTGGTATTCCTATATATAAGTATTCTTGCCAAAAGGATCAGAGGCATTATTAGGCGGTTTGAGAAGTTCCATGTTAGGGATTGTATTGTCTTGGTTAAATTCGTGTTTTCATTTTTACTGATTTTTTGCATTCATATCATCTCGTCATTTAAAGAAATTGGATTGTGTTCTATTTCAACTAAAACCCAACCCTCTTCATAAACAAACGAAAGAGGAACTGTCACCTTTCAAACTGTATGTATAGAATTTTGACTAGATATTGGTTGTGGTGTTTATTTATGTTCTGAGTTACATCATAGACCAATCAAAAATTACTGATAAAACCAATGAAAATTTGACAAGAATATGGTGGAACGCCGCTGGTATTTTCCTATATTTAAGTATTCTTGCTAAAGGACAGAGGCATTTTTCAGGCGTTATGAGAAGTTCCATGTAGGATTTATTAATTTCTTGGGTACATTGGTTGTGGTGTTTATTTATGTTCTAGAGTTACATTCATAAAAACCCCAATCATAATTTCTGAAAAAACCCAAATGAAAATTTACAAGAATATGGTGGGAAAACGCCGCTGGACTTCCTATATATAAGTATTCTTGCCAAAGGATCAGAGGCATTGTCAGGCGGTTTTTTGAGAAGTTCCATGTAGGTTGTAGTATTAGAAATTGTGTTTTAGGATTGACCTTATCTTTCCAAACATATCAAAATCTTACGGCTGAAATCATACTTAGTAAAACAACTCCGCTTATCAATATTTTTACCGTAGACAAAAAAAGCGATTCTGTGCAGGGTATTTAAACCCCTTTTTACAAGGGACGTTACCGCCTCAAACAAAAATTTTAAACTCTTACTCTTTTCATAAAGTAGTAATTTGTAAAAACTAAACACCATCATTTTAGACAAATATTCACACTTAAATTTCGGGACGAAATTTCTAAAAAGTAGGGGTAGTAACATCCGTCAGAAAAATCGGATTTACCAAACCACTCCGTTTATTAACCGAACAATCATTTAAAAAATTTGGTTACGTATTTAATGCCCAATTATTTTAAACGTACATAATTAATAAGTATATTGGAATATAAATTTATAATTGAAAAAGTATTAAAAATAGTGGTTTAAAAAATAAAACAAGGCTGCCGGGTTTTGAACCGGGTCAGCCGGGTCAACCTGGTCAACAAAGCCTTAACTTCCAAACCATCCCAACCTGCGCCACTTGTGTTCTTTGGGAATATATCCAAACAATTAATTCAAATAGTGAAACAGAAATCAAAACCAGTCAACAGGGGCCCAAATCCGCTGACCCGGAAAAATCCGAAAAAATTTGCCCAATCACCGTCGGTTACCTTAGACTCAACGTAAACATTAACAACGACGTCGGTTTATAACCGATGTCCAGTCCGCGAAAAGTCAAAAACCGCCGGGGAAAAATATTAACCGACGAATCAAGACGGAAAACGGACCAAATGGTCAAGTTTGCCCTATAAATACACCCTCTAACTTTGTTAGCCTTTTCGCTCACAATACACCCTTTCTCCGACGAAAATTTCACTCGCCGGAAAACTTCTGCAACGCCGGAAAAACCGAACCCTTTCACCTCTGTGATCACTCTAAAAACAGAACACCTAGAGTTCATACGAAGCCACCCACACTCACTAAAGCTTCCTAAAGGGACACCCCTGCCGCAAATACACGCGCCGGAAAAAACCTGCGTAATCGGAAAACTCGCCGGCGAAACAGGGCACCGAATCATGCAATTAAATCGTTTTTAAAATAAATGATTTTCGGATTAATTCAATTAGTATATAAATATAATTAAAAACAAGAAATATTTCGGGTTAGACACGTAGCTCAGTTGGTAGAGCTGCGTGCACGCATACGGGAGGTCACGGTTCGAACCTCACTCAGCGCACATAATATCACAATCAAACGGTCAACAGGTCAACGGTCAACGAGTCAACGGTCAAAAAGTCAACATTTATTTATTTATTTATTTATTTTATTTAAAAATCAATTAAAAATACTTAAAAATAACATTTTTAAAGTTAGAAAATAGCCTTAAACTCACAAAAATATATCCAATAATCCTACTAAAGTTGATTAATAAAATCTGCTTATTTACCGAACCATTATGTTATTATCTAGGTTAGTTTCATCGTGGTTAAATCCAACTTCGTGCGTATTCAACATCATCAACCGAACGCACCCAATGTGAGTGAATCTTACAACTCCCCTTTTTAATTACACGTTTTGGGGTGTGTCATGTGTCACTAAAATTAACTCGTTTTATTTAAACTTGTGCCATACCATATGTGATCAAACTTAGAATGTATATATTGTTTGTAGTTATGTTTTTCATATTGTCAAGTTATATTGCAAATCATTCATTAGGCCCATCAGTTTCCTCGTGGGTGCGAGTTGAGCAACGCGTGCCTCAAAACAATCTATTATTGTACGTGTGTGCATTATCTAATGATTAAGTATTTTGTGAATAAGTTTACATCTATATTTACTTCATTATGTGTTGTTGCACTTTATTTTTATAATCAATTCATAAATTGTTCAAAATATTTTTATAGGATTCACTCGCCAACTTGTTGTTGATCCAAAAACCATTTTTACACATGATACAGGTGAACAGGATGAAGCAAGGAAAAACATAGGAAATGCCTTAGAAGAAAGCAATGAAATCTAGAATGATGTTTGGACATGATGTAATTATTGATTGTATATTTCCATTAAATTGTAATAATGAATATGAAACGTTATAATAAATGTCATGAGCTTTGATGAAAACCCAATCATGCCCCGATCACCTTTTCCACTGCGGGTCGGGGTGTGACGCTCACAATGGGTGCACAAGCTTCTTGAAGATTATGGAAGAAAATAAGCTCCTTAAGAACCCTAATGATTTCCATCCTTGAATGCTTCTTTAATGGGCTTGATTAAGCTTCAAAGTATGGATTGTGGTGTTCTAAGGTGGTCAATGGTGGTGTGTGGTGGTTATGTTGTAGCCGTGGGATAGGGGGGAAAGAACAATGGAAAAGTTGCAATTTTTTTGTGAATAAATTGTGGAGAATCATGGAGTGGTTTATTTATATAATTTGCACTCACTTCCTATCTCATCAAGATCTAAACATACCATACTAAAAATCACAAAATTTCAAAAAAAAAGTGGGGTGGGACCCACTTGTGACCGTCAACTATGAGGGGGGGTAAGTGTAAATTATTTTCACCACATGTTAAAAAAAGATCGATATTTTGGTGTTTAAATTAATTATAATGATTAGGGTTAATCTTCTAGGCATCTTAAGCCTAAGACTTGTGTTTAGGATGTAATTATATGGCATTTAATCCCATATGATCCTCCAAAATAAGTTTCGGATGACAGATATGTCGCTAGATCGTTTATGTCGAAGTATTCGCTAATAAACGGAAACTATATATTTATTACCAGAAGCGTTTGATTTCGATTACTACAACTATTATGGTGTCAAATTCGGGCACTTCCGATCCAAAAATATTCAAGATGTAACATTCGTCGAAAAATGGGTTTTCAAAACCCGCTTCGTTTATTTATCAAATATCCAGTTATAAAATTCGTTGGTTATTTATGGTTGATATTAATTTTAAACGATACGTAATTAATAAATATATTAGAATTTTAAAACCATAATTTATAAATAATAATAATTAGTGAGAAAAAAAAAATGGGGACGGGGGTCACCCACAAACCCAAACACACAACACACCACTCCGCCACACACTGTGTTGTGATAATCAAGGAAAAATAAGGACATATAATAAAAACCCGAAAGTACAAATCCAGTAATCAGCGCGCCCAGATAGTAATCACGGAAAATCCGGCAATCCGCGATTTTGGCCATAATTCCTTTTGACTGAACCGCACAAATTGATGTCGACGTCGGTTTATAACCGTTGCCGGCAATTCAATTTCAGTCATAACCGACGGAATCTTCAAACGCGAACTTTGACCCGATTCAAACTCAATTCATCCAGTTCCTCCCTATAAAAACCCACTCAATCTTCGAAAATCCTTTCGCTCAGAACCGCACACTTGTTCGAAGTTGCAATTCCTCAAAAGCACGTCGCCGGAGATATTCTGCATTCGCCGGAACTTTCACCGGAAAACGAGACTAACTTCAAATCGGTAAAATTCTCGACTCTTTTGTTTGTAATCCTTTATTCGGCATGTATTAACCTAAATCGTTCAACCAGAATCTGTCTCAGACAACGTTGCCAGAAATTCAACATTCACCGGAAAATCACTGAAAATCCAAGTCTCACTGTCGATCGGTACAATCATCTAAACCCTCTTGATATCTCTTGTTTAGTAACTTAATTGCAACAACACATTGATCAAAACTGTTAATCGATTCACTCAGCCGGAAGTCACCAACCAGAGTGTAACATTTGTATAAATCGGGTTTCCAAAAACCCGCTACGTTTTGTAATCAAATATCAGTTACGAAATTTCCATTAAGTATTTATGAGTATTTTGAGTTTAAAACGTTACTAATTAATATATAAACTAAACTATAAAAATTATATTTGATAAAAAGTTAAAATAAAATAAATAAAAAATAATTGGAGCTGACCGGACTCGAACCCGGGTCAACTGTCTCCAATGACTTATCTTCCCGTCTCTAAACCACTCCGCCATCACTTGTTTTTGTTAGCTTATGAAAACAATTGAGTTTTATAACGCAAAACTCGGATTAACGATTAATGATATCTGATTAACGGAAATCGGTAAGCCGAATCGCCAAATCAGTTTTGTTTCGCTTAGTTAGCTTATAACCGATGAGTATCGGTTTCTAATAAAGTTCAGATTTATGAACTTGAGTTTTGGGTTTTGAAACCGAAAGACATTCAATTTCAAATAATTCTGTTTCCAATCATTTTACGATTCAGAACTGTCTCAAATACACTCCAATCCCTTTTCGTCGCGTTTTCAAGTCTTTTGAGCACAAAAAACTGTCGCCGGATTTTCTTGCAATTCTCGCCGGAAAACCGTGTTCAACATAAACCAGTAAGAATTTCCCTCTTGCTGTTTCAATCTATTGTTAGGCATACTAACATTATTCCGTCACTCAAAGTAGTCATAGAAGACTTTGCTGGATTTCTGGTTTCGCCGGAGAAATTCTGGAATTTGCCGGAACCCCGCTAGTTGACGGTAAAACACATTCGGATCGTGCTAATAATTCATGTACCTGGTTCAATTTAAAATCTAATTCTTTAATTCTGTTGATTAGCCCCTCAGCCGAAGTTTCAAAAACGGAGTTGCCTGTTCTCGCCGGACTTCTGAAGAAGACGACCTGTCCGGTATTTCTTGTCCCCAAACTGTTCGGTTTGTTCATTCAAAACTAGTAGGCATGTATTTAAGTAGTAGAGCCATGAATCAGTTGTCTGAGTAAAAACGGGTAATCATAACGAAGAAGCGAATCTAAAAACGGGATAAGAATAATTAAAACTCGGATAATTAACGGGTTAGACACACGTCCAGCGGTGGACTGTGTGCAAAGTTTATATACAAGTCCCGAGTTCGATCCTTACCACACATACTCTGCGTAATAAACATTCCTTTTTATTCATAAAACTAACCGGGTTAGATCGAGTAGTTGTTTTAAATATATTTATAAGTCAAGAATATAACCGGGTTAGGACACACAGTCCAGCGGTGGACTGTGTGCAAAACAAACTGCACGTCGCGCGATCGAGTCCCGTCCCAAACACCGGTTCAATGAGTTAAAACGTTTTGCAAAATAAAGGAATTTTCGGTAAAATCGAATAAGTGTATAAATATAATAAGAACTGGATTCCTAACGGGTTAGTCACGTAGCTCATTTGGGGTAGAGCTACGTGGCGCGTGAACGGAAGGTCACCGGTTCGAATCCCGCTCGGCGCAAGAATTACCGCTGACCGATACCGGTCAACGGTCAACGGTCAAACAGAAAAAAAAAATATTATTTTTTTTTAAATAATTATTTGTTTTATTTAAATTAAAAATCAATTAAAAATACTCAAAAATAAACATTTTTAAGGATAGAAAAATAGCCATAAACTCCACACAAATATATCTAAAAATCCCATTAAAAATCTTTAATAAAATCCATCCGTTTAAAAATATTTTTCCCATTATTATTTAGGTCCGTGATTCCTCGTTAACTCGCTTTCGGCGCTCTCACCAATTCAAATCCAACGCACCCAATTGTGAGTGAACCCTTCAAATTCCCCGTTTTAATCACATTTTTGGGGTGTATCATGTGTCTTGTTCATTTACTTATTATAATTAAGTTATTGTGCATATTCATATCATGACATGTATTTTTAGTTGTTGCTGATAGGTAGATATTATTGTTTGCAAATTATTATTTCAGTACATGCAATTGCTGAGGCCGTAGCCCCCCATCCCTCGAGGTTGAGTTTGATCCCCATTTTATTATGCGGTTGATCAGGGCGTGCCCGCTACGATCGGCTCCGTTTGATTGAGCCTTGATCGGTCATTTATTCACATTTCAATACATGCAATACGCTCGGCTCCGTTTGATTGGGCCTTGAGTGCACAGATTTATTTACATTTTCAGTTCATGCAATACGATCGGCCCTCCGTTTGATTGAGCCTTGATCTCACAGTTCATTTATGTTAATTATCTATGATGTTGGTATGTTCATGTATGTTATCGATTGTTAATGTATGCTACATTGTAACGATGTTGCCATTGCTTGATTTCATACATATGCTCTTTTATGATTATGCACAATATTTTATTGATAAACTAACCAGAAAATCATTACTAAATGTTTATCTATAAGGTTCACTCGCCAACTTATGTTGACCCAAAAAAACCTCCCATTTTACACATGATACAGGTGAACCAGCAGCAGCTAGGAACACGTAGGACCTGGATTAGAAGAAATAAAACGATTTAGTGTTTGGATTATTATGTTTGGTTATTTCCCTTTGTAATGAATGAACATGTTTGAAGGTTTGAGAAATGTAACTTTGACTTCATTTAATTATGAAACATAATAGTAAATGTCATGTGCTTTGGTGATAACCCAATTATGCCCCGACTCTTATTTCCGCTGCGGGTCGGGGTGTGACAGATTGGTATCAGAGCCATGACTATAGGGATATAGGATAGGTTATTAGACCCTTAGAAACCTATACTATAGTCGATTAGAAACTTATAAGAATTTTGTGTGTTATATGCCAAATTTCATGATGTTTATATGTTTATGTTAAAATGTTACATTTGATATTGCTCAAGCATGTTCATAAGTATGTATTATCAAATAATGCCTATCATGAAATCGTATGATCATAATATATCACATCCATGCAAGCACACACCACATCATGATTGATTTTACAACGATTTTCGTGTTTTCAAATCTCATCAAAGTGAGTTCTCATGACGGGCATTTGTAACTGGAAGGGTACTAGTACCGGTAGTCGGGACGTCCTGTCTAGGCTGGCATTCGTATAAATCCAAAATAAAGGACCAGTTTGCCTACCTGGGGACCAACGGTGAGAGTACGAAATACCTATTAGGCCAAACAATGCTATACCAAACGTCGTGAGAGCTAATCCCACTTTGAGTCGTCATTGTGTCTACACCTGGACACGTTCCGACCAAACATCTCATGAACATATTTTGTGGTTAGCATTCGGGGGATGCGAGTGTTAAATTGCCAATACTAATGTGAATCCTACCAAACCAATAGCCATGGGGGCCCACATGACTATATAGGTGAAGGTATGGGGGACATTTGAGGCCCAACATGAGCGAACCCAAGACATCCTTCGGATGTAGTTGCATTATTGATATTTATATTATTTTCATTTTTTTTTAAAAAGACACATGACACCTAAAAGATACCATAAACTCACAATCTTCTCATTTTATGATCCTGTAGATGTCGTATAGATCGCATCGAAGGAGTAGGAAATCGGAAAAAATCTCAGGAACGATTGGCCACTCATATCGCCAACCAAATGGCCACGATATTACCTGACATCGTAGTACAAGTACAACAAGCTCTTGCTGCAAATCCTACTAACCCTCCTCAACAACAGGACCAGATCATCAACGACCCTCCTACCAGCAAATGCACCTACAAACATTTTAAGTCTTGCGATCCCCAAAATTCGAAGGGACTGAGGGAGTCATGCTCTCCAGCGTTGGTTCGAGGAGTGGAAAACGTTTTCTTAAACTGCGATTGTCCTGAGGATCGCAAAGTTCGTTATGCCACCGGGAGACTACTTGGGGTAGCTCTCACTTGGTGGAATACCGAGAAGGGAAAGAGGGGAACGGAAGATGCGATGGCCTTAACTTGGGAGGAGTTAAGGGAAATCATGACTAGGCGATTCTGTCCTAGGAGTGAGATTAAGAAATTGGAAGATGAATTTCATGCCTGAAGCAAAAAGATGGTGATCACACTACTTACAACAAACGGTTCTTGGAGTTGAACCAGATGGTACCAAACTTATTCACTCCAACCTACCGTCTGATCGAACATTACATTCGAGGACTTCCCTCGAAAATCCAAGATTCGGTCCTCAGCGTTTCACCGGTAACACTAGAAGCTGCCATGGAATTGGCGACAGAACTGACCGAAAACCGAATTCGTAATGGGAAGTTCAAGGAGGAAAAGAAGAAAACCCCTGCTGAGGGACAAACCACAAACCACCACACTCCTTCCTTAAATTTGCTAACAAGAGGAAGCGTAACAACAGGAACTTTGCAGTCACCCACACCAACACCCCTGTTCCTGCTGCACCCATCACTCAAGCCACTCCTCCACCCGCGCCATACAAAAGACCATACACAGGACCACTACCAAAATGTAACCGTTGTTAGTATCACCACTCCCCTGACTATCCTTGCCATACTGTACCAGCTGCGGTCGCGCTGGACACATTGTACAACACTGCCGCGCACCTCAACGAACAAACCGCCACCAACCTATAACCCAAACCCACCAACAATTTATGGGTCAAGCCCAACAAAAACAACCATTTCCACCCACTCAACATTTAGCCCAAACATACTATCAACCCAACTACCCTATGGGTCAACCTATGCGGGCATGTTTCAACTGTGGAGATCCAAGTCATTTCAGGAACACATGTCCAAGACTAGTCAATATTATTCATGCTCAGGCCCAAGCCAACCCTGTGAACCAAGCAAACCAAGCTCCTCCACCTGCTAGAGGAAGGGCTTTCAATATTAACGCAAACCAGGCCAGGGCTGACGGCAATGTGGTCAACGGTACGTTTTTATAAATGGTAGATATGCTTCTATGTTATTTGATACTGGTGCGGATAGAAGTTTCGTGTCATTAGAGTTTGAACCTATCTTAAGTAAAAATCGAGATAAGCTCGCGGAATCCATAACAGTGGAAGTTGCAGATGGAAAATCAGTTTCGTTAGACTCTATTTTACGCAACTGTACGCTCACCCTAAACGACCACGATTTCTCAGTCGATCTTATTCCTATGAAGCTGGGAAGTTTCGACATCATAGTCGGAATGGATTGGCTCAGTCAGCATAATGCGGAAGTTGTATGTCGTGAGAAATTTATTCGTATTCCTCTTTCAAACGGTCAGACTCTTCGAATTATTGGAGAGACCTCGGCGAAAGGACTCAACTTAATGTCTTGTCTTCAAGCTCAGAAATACCTTCGCAAGAATTATGTCGCGTTTTTAGCCCATATCATCAAGAAGGGGACCGCAGAAAAGAAACTTGAAGATATTCCTGTTGTAAAAGATTTTCCACAAGTTTTTCCTGACGACATTTCAGGACTTCCTCCAATCAGAGATGTCGAGTTTCGTATCGATCTTATACCTGGTGCTACACCAGTGGCAAAATCTCCATATAGGTTAGCCCCCTCTGAAATGCAAGAGCTAGCCAGTCAATTGCAAGAGTTGACTGACAAGGGATTTATATCGCCCCAGCTCATCGCCTTGGGGTGCACCTGTACTTTTTGTAAAGAAGAAAGATGGATCTTTTCGCATGTGCATCGATTACAGAGAGCTCAACAAGTTAACTATCAAAAATCGATATCCTTTACCTCGTATAGATGACCTCCTTGACCAACTACAAGGTGCCAGTTGCTTTTCGAAAATCGACCTTCGATCGGGCTATCATCAGCTTAGGGTGCATGAAGAAGACGTCCCTAAAACTGCTTTTCGAACTCGATATGGTCACTATGAATTCATGGTTATGCCGTTTGGATTAACCAACGCACCAGCTGTTTTCATGGATCTAATGAATAGAGTCTGCAAACCTTACCTTGATCGATTTGTTATTGTGTTCATTGACGATATTCTTATCTATTCAAAATCCAAAGCTGATCATGAGCGTCATCTGCGACTTGTTCTTGCACTTCTAGAAAAGGAAAAGCTTTATGCCAAGTTCTCTAAATGTGAATTCTGGTTAAAAGAGGTGCAATTTCTTGGGCATGTAGTCAATGACAAAGGAATACATGTGGACCCATCAAAGATCAAAGCAGTTCAAGAATGGCAAGCTCCACGTACGCCAACTGAAGTAAGGTCTTTTCTTGGACTTGCTGGTTACTATCGTCGATTCATTTCAAACTTCTCTCGCATTGCGGTGCCACTCACGGCTTTAACCCATAAAGGGAAACCATTTGTATGGGGGCCCAAGCAAGAAGAAGCTTTTCAAACTCTCAAGCAAAAACTTTGTGATGCACCAATCCTCACTTTTCCTGAAGGTTGTGATGATTTTGTAGTCTATTGCGACGCGTCAGGACAAGGGTTAGGTTGTGTTCTCATGCAAAGAGGAAAAGTCATAGCTTATGCCTCAAGGCAACTCAAGACTCACGAAAAGAACTACACCACTCATGACCTTGAACTTGGAGCCGTTGTATTCGCTCTTAAGATATGGAGACATTATCTTTATGGCACGAAGTGTGAAATATACACTGACCATAAGAGTCTTCAACACATCTTCAATCAGAAAGAGTTAAATATGAGGCAACGAAGATGGGTCGAACTCCTAAATGATTATGACTGTGAAATCAAATATCACCCTGGTAAAGCAAATGTGGTGGCTGATGCACTTAGTCGAAAGGGTTATGCGAACTCCATTCATATTCTATGTTCGCAAATTATAACCAAAATTAAGGATCAAATTCGAGAAGCTCAACACGTTTCAATAACAGAGGAAGATGTACAAAAGGAGATGTCCTGTGGAGCCGAGCTAAAGCTGGAAACTAAATCTGATGGTATTTTGTATTACTTAGATCGTATATGGATTCCTAACCACGTCAATCTTCGTGAAACACTCATGCATGAAGCCCATAAGTCGCGATATTCTATACACCCAGGAGCCGATAAGATGTATCAAGACCTATGGTACACCTATTGGTGGCCTGGAATGAAGAAGGATATTGCCGTTTTTGTTTCCAAGTGTCTCACTTGTTCTAAAGTAAAGGCTGAGCACCAAAGACCCTCAGGACTTCTGATCCAACCAGAAATACCTGTCTGGAAGTGGGAAAATATAACCATGGATTTTATTACCGGGTTACCTCGCACTTCTAGTGGGTATGACACTATATGGGTGATTATAGACCGACTCACAAAATCAGCTCACTTTATTCCTATTCGGGAAGATTTCAAGAACGAAAAGCTTGCTCGTATTTATATCAGCGAAATCGTCAGCCGTCATGGAGTTCCATTAAGTATTATTTCCGATCGTGATGGTCGTTTCACCTCACGGACATGGCAGGCAGTACAATCCGCTATGGGCACTCGACTAGATCTCAGTACCGCCTATCATCCCCAAACTGATGGACAGTCTGAGCGAACCATTCAAACCCTTGAGGACATGCTTAGAGCATGTGTCATAGACTTCAAGGGAAATTGGGATGCCCACCTACCGTTAGTCGAATTTTCGTACAACAACAGTTATCATTCTAGCATCGGCATGGCACCTTTTGAAGCTTTATATGGTCGAAAGTGTCGATCTCCTGTTTGTTGGCACGAAATTGGGGAAGCTCAAATTACTGGTCCGGAATTAATCCAAGAAACAACAGATAAGATTCATCAAATTCGAAACAATCTTCTAGCGGCTCAAAGTCGTCAAAAGTGTTACGCAGATAAACGTCGGAAGCCCTTGGAGTTTAGCGTTGGTGATCATGTGCTTTTAAAAGTATCACCGTGGAAGGGAGTAGTTCGTTTTGGTCAGAAGGGAAAGCTAGCACCACGTTACGTAGGACCTTTCAAGATACTCGAAAGAGTAGGTCCTGTAGCTTACAAGCTTGACCTACCGGAAGAACTCGACAGAATTCATCCCACATTCCACGTGTCGAACTTGAAGAAGTGCCTCGCTGATGAGAATCTTCATATTCCACTGGAGGATATTCAGATTGATGAATCCATGCATTTTATCGAAAGGCCAGTAGAGATTATGGACTATGGAGAAAAGCGTCTACGTCGAAGTCGCATTCCTATTGTTAGGGTACGCTGGGAGTCGAAACGGGGACCTGAGTTTACTTGGGAACGTGAAGACTCAATGCGTGAAAAATACCCTCATCTTTTCCCTACTACTTCAACTGTTTGAATTTCGGGACGAAATTCCTAAAAGTAGGGGATACTGTAACATTTGTATAAATCGGGTTTCCAAAACCCGCTCCGTTTTGTAATCAAATATCAAGTTACGAAATTTCATTAAGTATTTATGAGTATTTTGAGTTTAAACGTTACATAATTAATATATAAACTAAACTATAAAAATTATATTTGATAAAAAGTTAAAATAAAATAAATAAAAAATAATTGGAGCTGACCGGACTCGAACCCGGGTCAACTGTCTCCAATGACTTATCTTCCCGTCTCCAAACCACTCCGCCATCACTTGTTTTCTGTTAGCATTATGAAAACAATTGAGTTTTATACGCAAACTCGGATTAACGATTAATGATATCTGATTAACGGAAATCGGTAAGCCGAATCGCCAAATCAGTTTTGTTTCGCTTAGTTAGCTTATAACCGATGAGTATCGGTTTCTAATTAAAGTTCAGATTTAATGAACTTCGAGTTTTGGGTTTTGAAACCGAAAGACATTCAAGTTTCAAATAATTCTGTTTCCAATCATTTATACGATTCAGAACTGTCTCAAATACACTCCAATCCCTTTTCGTCGCGTTTTCAAGTCTTTTGAGCACAAGAAAACTGTCGCCGGAATTTTCTGCAATTCTCGCCGGAAAAACCGTGTTCAACATAAACCAGTAAGAATTTCCTCTCTTGCTGTTTCAATCTATTGTTAGGACACTACTAACATTATTCCGTCACTCAAAGTCAGTCATAGAAGACTTTGCTGGATTTCTGGTTTCGCCGGAGAAATTCTGGAATTTGCCGGAACCACGCTAGTTGACGGTAAACACATTCGATCGTGCTAATAATTCATGTACTCTGGTTCAATTTCAAATCTAATTCTTTAATTCTGTTGATTAGCCCCTCTCAGCCGAAGTTTCAAAAACGGAGTTGCCTGTTCTCGCCGGACTTCCTGAAGAAGACGACCTGTCCGGTATTTCTTGTCCCCAAACTGTTCGGTTTGTTCATTCAAACTAGTAGGCATGATATTTAAGTAGTAGAGCCATGAATCAGTTGTCTGAGTAAAAACCGGTAATCATAACGAAGAAGACGAATCTAAAAACGGGATAAGAATAATTAAAACTCGGATAATTAACGGGTTAGACACACAGTCCAGCGGTGGACTGTGTGCAAAGTTTATATACAAGTCCCGAGTTCGATCCTTACCACACATACTCTGCGTAATAAACATTCCTTTTTATTCATAAAACTAACCGGGTTAGATCGAGTAGTTGTTAAATATATTATAAGTCAAGAATATAACCGGGTTAGACACACAGTCCAGCGGTGGACTGTGTGCAAAACAAACTGCACGTCGCGCGATCGAGTCCCGTCCCAAACACCGGTTCAATGAGATTAAAACGTTTTGCAAAATAAAGGAATTTTCGGTAAAATCGAATAAGTGTATAAATATAATAAGAACTGGATTCCTAACGGGTTAGTCACGTAGCTCAGTTGGTAGAGCTACGTGCGCGTGAACGGAAGGTCACCGGTTCGAATCCCGCTCGGCGCAAGAATTACCGCTGACCGAACCGGTCAACGGTCAACGGTCAAACAGTAAAAAAATATTATTTTTTTTTAAATAATTATTTGTTTTATTTAAATTAAAAATCAATTAAAAATACTCAAAAATAACATTTTTAAGGATAGAAAATAGCCATAAACTCACACAAATATATCTAAAAATCCCATTAAAAATCTTTAATAAAATCCATCCGTTTAATATATTTTTCCCATTATTATTTAGGTCAGTGATTCCTCGTTAACTCGCTTTCGTGCGCATCTCACCAATTCAAATCCAACGCACCCAATGTGAGTGAACCCTTCAAATTCCCCGTTTTAATCACATTTTTGGGGTGTATCATGTGTCTTGTTCATTTACTTATTATAATTAAGTTATTGTGCATATATCATATCATGACATGTATGTTAGTTGTTGCTGATAGGTAGATATTATTGTTTGCAAATTATTATTTCAGTACATGCAATTGCTGAGGCCGTAGCTCCCCATCCCTCGAGGTTGAGTTTGATCCCCATTTTATTATGCGGTTGATCAGGGCGTGCCCGCACGATCGGCTCCGTTTGATTGAGCCTTGATCGGTCATTTATTCACATTTCAATACATGCAATACGCTCGGCTCCGTTTGATTGGGCCTTGAGTGCACAGATTTATTTACATTTTCAGTTCATGCAATACGATCGGCTCCGTTTGATTGAGCCTTGATCTCACAGTTCATTTATGTTAATTATCATATGATGTTGGTATGTTCATGTATGTTATCGATTGTTAATGTATGCTACAATTGTAACCGATGTTGCCATTGCTTGATTTCATACATATGCTCTTTTATGATTATGCACAATATTTTATTGATAAACTAACCAGAAAATCATTACTAAATGTTTATCTATAAGGTTCACTCGCCAACTTATGTTGACCCAAAAACCTCCCATTTTACACATGATACAGGTGAACCAGCAGCAGCTAGGAACACGTAGGACCTGGATTAGAAGAAATAAAACGATTTAGTGTTTGGATTATTATGTTTGGTTATTTCCCTTTGTAATGAATGAACATGTTTGAAGGTTTGAGAAATGTAACTTTGACTTCATTTAATTATGAAACATAATAGTAAATGTCATGTGCTTTGGTGATAACCCAATTATGCCCCGACTCTTATTTCCGCTGCGGGTCGGGGTGTGACACAGAGCCGACGACTCTTGCCGGAAATCTGAGAAAAACATTCTGTTTCGGTACATTTTATTCCGTAATCCTCTTTATCCATTTCATTCCAACCAATTACAAGTTTCGATGACCGATTTAAACAAAACAGTCGGACTTCAATGTTCTGTGTCTTTGTAAACGAAGAAGATGAAGTCGATTATAGGTATAAATATAATTAAAACTGGATATTTGAACGGGTTAGACACAGAGTCCAGCGGTGGACTGTGTGCACAAACAATACACAAGTCCCGGGTTCGAATCGCACACGTTACCGACTTTCAGAAATAAAACCAATTTTTTAAAAAACTTAATCAGATCAAGTCACAGAATGTTTATAAGAGTAATATAATTCATAAGTTTAACAGATTAGACACACAGCCCAACTGGTTGGGCTGTGCGCACTCGAACCGAAGGACCCGAGTTCGACTCCGGGTCCCTGCAACCGGTTCGGCCATATAAATCATTTTTAATAAAAAAAATCAAATAAGTTAAAAATTAATTAGTATATAAATATAATTAAAACAGAGAATATTTCGGGTTAGACACGTAGCTCAGTTGGTAGAGCTGCGTGCACGTATACGAGAGGTCCCGAGTTCGAACCTCACTCAGCGCATATAAACACACAGTCCGACCGGTCAACGGTCAATGGTCATAAAAGTCAAATTTTTTTATTTTTATTTCTTTTTATTTATTTATTTAATTAGAAAATTATTTAGAAATACTTAAAAACAAGATTTTTAAAGTTAGAAAATTTCCTTAAACTCACAAAAATAAATCTAAAAATCCTATTAAGATTATGAATTAAAAGTATTAATCTCAAATAAAATCCATTTATTTACCGATCATTTCATTATTATTTTAGATTAGTTTTTCCCTCGTCGATCAAATCCTAAAATTCGTGCGCATCCAATGTCATCAAAGAATGCACCCAATGTGAGTGAATCTCTATCAATTCCCCGTTTTAATCATGTTTTGGGGTGTATCATGTGTCGTTTAATTCTTTATTATATTTAAAGACTTGTACATCCATCATATCCGTGATCAAATGTGTAGCAATTGTTGTGTGGATTATATGTAGTTTGGATTTATCATTTTCAGTGCACGCATTTCATTAGGCCCATCAGTTCCCCGTGGGAGACGGGTTGAGCATTAGGTGCCTTATAAGATCGGCTCCGTTTGATTGAGCCTTGATCTCACATTCATCATCATTCATATCATATACTCATTCAAAGTGGTTTGTGTTTGTTTACTTATATATGTTTGCTCACATGTGATTATTGCACAAATTTTCCATATTAAATAAAACAAGAAATTAATAACAATGTTTTATTAAGGTTCACTAGCCAACTTTTGTTGACCCAAAATATCCCCTGCTTTACACATGATACAGGTGATCCAGCTCAGGCGAGAAACACATAGGAAGGCCTAGAAGAATAAATCAGTTTAAGCTTTGGATTATTTATATAGTTTCATTTCCTTGTAATTGTATGAATTTTGATTTGGATTTAAGTTGTAATTTAAATTTAATAAATATGAAACATTTTAGTAAACATCATGAGCTTTGGTGATAACCCAATTATGCCCCGACTCTTATTCCGCTGCGGGTCGGGGTGTGACAGATTGGTATCAGAGCCATGACTATAGGGATATAGAATAGTTTATTAGACCCCTAGAGCCTATACTATAGTTGATTAAAATTTTAAATTGTTTATGCGTTACATACAAAAATTCATGATGTTTATATGCTTTATGTTTATTGTTACACTCAATGTTATGCAAGCATGCTCACAAATACATGTTATTATACAATGCTCATCATAAATCATATCCTCATAACATAACATATCCATGAGAGCACACACCTCACAATTCTCATGATTTTTGTAATGATTTTTGTATTTTCAAATCACATCAAAGTGAGTTCTCATGACGGGCATGTAGTAACTGGAAGGGTACGAGTACCGGTAGTCAGAACGTCCTGTCTAGGCTTGGCATTCGTATAAATCCAAAATAAAGGACCAGTTTGCCTACCTGGGGACTAACGATGAGGTACGACGGACCTATTAGGCCAAAGCATGCTATACCAAACGTCGTGTGAGCTAACCCCACTTTGAGTTGTCATTGTGTCTACACCTAGGCACCCTCCTACCATACATCTCGCAATCATATTTTATGGTTTTCATTCGGGTGATGCGAGTTTAATCCGCCAACACCAATGTGAATCCTACCAAGCCCAATAGTCATGGGGGCCCACAACAGGCGATGGTATGGGGGACATTGGAGGCCCAAACATGAGCAAACCCAAGGACATCCTATGGATGTAGTTGCATTATTGTTAGTTATGTTATTTTCTTTTTATTTTTTTATTCTTTTAACGACACATGACACCTAGAAACTTCTTAAACTCACAATTTTCCTATGTATGTTCCTGTAGATGTCGGCTCGGAAACAACGTGGAGGTAGAAAGTCAGGAAGGTCAAACGAACGCTTGGCGACACAAATTGCTAAACAAATGGCCGCGGTGCTTCCTGACATCGTGATTCAAGTTCAACAAGCTCTCACCGCGAATCCCATCAACCCTCCCAATCAAGAAGACTAGAGCGTCGCCAACCCTCACTCCAAAAAGTGCTCCTACAAACACTTCAAATCTTGCGATCCCCCAAAGTATGAAGGGACGAAGGTGTTACTTCTCTCCTTCACTGGTTTGAAGAAATGGAGAACACTTTCCTCAATTGCGATTGTCCCGTGGATCGCAAGGTACGTTATGCAACTGGAAGACTGTTTGGGGTAGCCCTTACCTGGTGGAACACAGAAAAGGGTAAACGAGGAGTTGAAGATGCCATGGCCTTAACATGGGAAGAGTTAAGGGAACTCATGACCAGACGCTTCTGTCCAAGAAGCGAAATCAAAAAGTTGGAAGATGAATTCCACGCGCTAAAACAAAAGGAAGGAGATCACACTTCCTATAACAAAAGGTTCCTCGAGCTAAACCAGATGATCCCTAATCTGTTCACCCCCGTGTACCGCTTGGTTGAACACTACATTCGAGGTCTTCCCTCGAAAATTCAAGACTCGGTTCTAAGCACTTCGCCTGCAACACTTGAAGCCGTAATGGAACTAGCTACCGAACTCACTGAGAATCTCATCCAAAACAGCAAATTTAAAGATGATAAGCAGAAAACACCCATAGAGACCTCAACTACAAACCACTCAGCTCCTCCTCAAGGATTGCTGGTAAGAGGAAACAAAACAGCAAGAATTTTGCTGTCACTCAAACCAACCCTCCTATCACTGCTGCACCAATCACCCAATTTGCTCCTTCGACTTCACCATTTAAAAAGCCATACACCGGCCCACACCCAAAATGCAACCGTTGTCAGTACCATCACCCTCCCGAAACTCCTTGCCAACATTGCACCAGCTGTGGCCGTGCGGGTCACACTATTCAAACTTGTCGCACTCCTCAACGAACGAACTGCAATCAACCCCCAACCCAAACCCACCATCAGATAGTGGGTCAAGCCCAACAACTCTTACTTCTACCATCTACACAACACATAGCCCAATCCTACTACCAACCCAACTACCCCATGATGCAACCCATGCGAGCTTGTTACAACTGTGGAGACCCAAACCACTTCAGGAACACATGTCCACGCTTGGTGAACATCATCCATGCTCAAGCCCAAGCGAACCCAGTAAACCAAGCTAACCAAGCTCCTCCACCTGCCAGAGGAAGAGCTTTCAACATCAATGCCAACCAAGCTAGGGCTGACAACAACGTGGTTAACGATACGTTTCTCATCAATGGTAGTTATGCATCCATGTTATTCGATACTGGCGCGGATAAGAGTTTTGTGTCCTTAGAATTTGAAGCTATCCTTAACCAAACTCGTGTTAATCTCATGGAATCTCTAACGGTGGAAGTTGCTGACGGAAAGCCCGTCTTATTAGATTCTATCATACGCAATTGTACCCTCACTCTAAACGATAACGATTTTCCAGTTGACCTCATTCCTATGAAGTTGGGAAGTTTCGATGTTATAATCGGTATGGACTGCTCAGCCAGCATCACGCTGAAGTAGTGTTTTGCGAGAAGTTCATTCGCATTCCTCTTGCATACGGTCAGACTCTACGTATTTTTGGAGAAACCCCTTCGAAAGGACTCAAACTAATGTCCTGCCTTCAAGCCCGAAGATATCTCCGCAAGAACTATGTCGCATTCCTAAGTCACGTCGTCAAAAAGGGAAACAAGGAAAGGAAACTCTAAGATATTCCAGTTGTGAAAGAATTCCCACAAGTCTTTCCCGACGACATTTCAGGACTCCCTCCTGTGAGAGAAGTCGAATTCCGCATCGATCTTGTACCTGGCGCTACACTAGTCGCAAAATCTCCTTATAGGTTAGCCCCATCCGAAATGCAAGAGCTGGCCAGTAAACTGCAAGAGCTGACTGACAAAGGATTCATACGTCCTAGCTCATCGCCTTGGGGTGCACCTGTTCTTTTTGTGAAGAAGAAAGATGGAACGTTTCGCATGTGTATCGACTACAGAGAACTCAACAAGCTAACGGTTAAATATCGCTATCCGCTACCTCGCATCGATGACCTCCTAGACCAACTTCAAGGCGCCACCTCTTTTCAAAAATCGACCTTCGTTCGGGTTATCATCAGCTCAGAGTACATGAAGAAGACGTCCCAAAGACCGCCTTCCGGACTCGTTATGGTCATTACGAATTCATGGTCATGCCATTCGGTTTAACCAACGCCCCCGCTATCTTCATGGATCTAATGAATAGGGTATGCAAACCCTACCTCGACCGTTTTGTCATAGTCTTCATCAACGACATCCTTATCTCCCTCCAAGTCTAAATCCGATCATGAACGATACCTTCGACTAATCCTTACACTCTTAAGGACTGAAAAGCTCTACGCTAAATTCTCAAAATGCGAATTCTGGTTAGGAGAAGTACAATTCCTTGGACATGTCGTCAATGACAAGGGAATACATGTCGATCCTTCAAAAATCAAGGCAGTGCAAGAATGGCAAGCGCCACGTACCCCTACCGAAGTAAGGTCATTTCTTGGTTAGGCTGGTTACTATCGCCGTTTCATTGCCAATTTCTCCCGTATTGCTGTACCACTCACGGCTTTGACTCATAAAGGAAAACCCTTCATATGGGGACCTAAACAAGAAGAAGCCTTCCAAACTCTAAAGCAAAAACTTTGTGACGCACCTATCCTCACACTCCCTGAAGGTTGCGATAACTTTGTAGTATATTGCGACGCATCAGGGCAAGGGCTAGGCTGTGTATTAATGCAAAGAGGAAAAGTGATAGCCTATGCTTCTAGACAACTCAAAGTTCATGAGAAGAATTACACCACCCACGACCTGGAACTTGGAGCCGTTGTGTTCGCTCTCAAGATATGGAGACATTACCTCTATGGTACCAAGTGTGAAATATACACTGACCACAAAAGTCTCCAACATATCTTCAACCAAAGGAGTTGAATATGAGGCAACGAAGACGGGTCGAACTTCTTAACGACTACGACTGTGAAATTCGGTATTATCCTGGCAAGGCAAACGTGGTGGCTGATGCAATCAGTCGAAAAGGATATGCTAACTCCATTCTCTTCTATGTTCGTAAATCATAACCGACATCAAAGATCGAATCCGAGCAGCTCAACATGTTTCTGTAACAGAAAACGACGTACGCGATGAGCTGTCATGTGGAGCTGAACTCAAAATCGAAACCAAATCCGACGGTATTCTATATTATTTAAATCGCATATGGATTCCCGATCGCGATAACCTTCATGATTTCGTCATGAATGAGGCGCACAAAACACGATACTCTGTACACCCAGGAGCCGACAAGATGTATCAAGACCTACGATACACCTACTGGTGGCCTGGCATGAAAAAGGATATCGTTGTTTTTGTTTCCAAGTGCCTTACCTGTTCCAAAGTAAAAGCTGAACATCAAAGACCTTCGGACTTCTAGTCCAACCTGAAATACCTGTATGGAAGTGGGAAAACATACCATGGACTTCATTACCGGGTTACCTCGCACCTCCAGTGGGTATGACACCATATGGGTAATCATTGATCGTCTTACAAAATCAGCTCACTTCATACCGATTCACGAGGACTTCAAGAACGAGAAGTTAGCTCGTATCTACACAGCGAGATCGTAAGCCGTCATGGTGTACCTTTAAGCATCATTTCAGACCGTGATGGTCGTTTCACCTCACGAACATGGCGAGCCGTACAAACCGCCTTGGGTACACGATTAGACCTTAGTACCGCGTTTCATCCTCAAACTGATGGACAATCTGAATGCACCATCCAAACTCTTGAAGACATGCTTCTATCATGTGTCATAGACTTCAAAGGGAATTGGGACGCTCATCTACCATTAGTTGAATTTTTGTACAACAATAGCTATCATTCAAGTATCGGCATGGCTCCTTTTGAAGCTTTATATGGTCTAAGTGCCGATCTCCAGTATGTTGGCACGAAATTGGGGAATCACAAATCACCGGTCCAGAGTTAATTCAAGAAACAACCGACAAGGTCATTCAAATTCGAAACAATCTTCTAGCGGCTCAAAGTCGTCAAAAGAGTTATGCAGACAAACGACGAAAGCCCTTGGGTTTGACATTGGGGATCAAGTACTTTTAAAAGTATAACCGTGGAAGGGAGTGGTTCGTTTTGGCCAGAAGGGCAAGCTCGCACCACGCTACGTAGGACCTTTCAAGATACTCGAAAGAGTAGATCCTATAGCATACAAGCTTGACCTACCAGAAGAGCTCAACAGAATTCATCCCACATTCCAAGTATCAAACTTGAAGAAGTGCCTCGCCGATGAAAACCTCCATATTCCTCTAGAAGACATTCAGATCGATGAATCTATGCACTTCCTTGAAAGACCAGTAGAAATCATGGACTTCGGAGAGAAGCGTTTAAGACGAAGTCGTATTCCAATTGTCAGGGTGCGTTGGGAGTCAAAACGAGGACCTAAGTTTACTTGGGAACGTGAAGACTCAATGCGCGAGAAATACCCGCATCTTTTTCCTGTTACCACTACTACTTAAATTCGGACGAAATTTCTAAAAGTAGGGGATACTGTAACATTCGTGCGAAAAACGGGTTTTCAAAACCCGCTTCGTTTATTTATCAAATATCCAGTTATAAAATTCGTTGCGTATTTCTGGTTGAATATTAATTTTAAACGATACATAATTAATAAATATAATAGAATTTTAAAACCATAATTTATAAATAATAATAAATAGTGAGAAAAAAATAAAATGGGGACGCCGGGTTTCGAACCCGGGTCACCCACAAACCCAAACACACAACACACCACTCCGCCACACACTGCTGTTGTGATAATCAAGGAAACAAATAAGACTTATAATAAAACCCGAAAGTCAAATCCAGTAATCAGCGCGCCCAGACTAGTCATCACCAGAAAATCTGGCAATCCGCGATTTTGGCCATAATCCTTTTGACTGAACCGTACAAATTGACGTCGACGTCGGTTATAACCGTTGCCGGTAATCAATTTCAGTCATAACCGACGGAATCTTCAAACGCGAACTTTGACCCCGATTCAAACTCAATTCATCCAGTTCCTCCCTATTAAAACCCACTCAATCTTCCGGAAATCCTTTCGCTCAGAACCGCGAACTTGTTCGAAGTTGCAATTCCTCAAAAGCGCGTCGCCGGAGATATTCTTCATTCGTCGGACTTTCACCGGAAAACCGAGACTTACTTCAAATCGGAATCTGACTCTTTTTTTGTAATCCATTATCCGGCATGTATTAACCTAAATCGTTCAACCAGAATCTGTCTCAGACAATGTTGCCGGAAATTCCAACATTCACGGAAATCACTGAAAATCCGAATCTCACTGTCGATCGGTACAATCATCTAAACCCTCTTGATATCTCTTGTTTAGTAACTTAATTGCACAACACATTGATCAAAACTGTTAATCGATTCACTCAGCCGGAAGTCACCAACTAGAGCCGACGACTCTTGCTGGAAATCTGAGAAAAACATTCTGTTTCGGTACATTTTATTCCGTAATCCTCTTTATCCATTTCATTCCAACCAATTATAAGTTTCGATGACCGATTTAAACAGAACAGTCGGGAACTTCACTGTTCTGTGACTTTGTAAACGAAGAAGATGAAGTCGATTATAGGTATAAATATAATTAAAACTGGATATTCGAACGGGTTAGACACACAGTCCAGCGGTGGACTGTGTGCACAAACAATACACACGTCCCGGGTTCGAATCGCACACGTTACCGACTTTCAGAAATAAAACCATTTTTTTAAAAAACTTAATCAGATCAAGTCACAGAATGTTTATAAGAGTAATATAATTCATAAGTTTAACAGATTAGACACACAGCCCAACTGGTTGGGCTGTGCGCACTCGAACCGAAGGACCCGAGTTCGACTCCGGGTCCCTCAACCTGTTCGGCCATATAAATCATTTTTAATAAAAAAATCAAATAAGTTAAAAATTAATTAGTATATAAATATAATTAAAACAGAGAATATTTCGGGTTAGACACGTAGCTCAGTTGGTAGAGCTGCGTGCACGTAACAGAGGTCCCGAGTTCGAACCTCACTCAGCGCATATAAACACACAGTCCGACCGGTCAACGGTCAACGGTCATAAAAGTCAAATTTTTTTATTTTTATTTCTTTTTTATTATTTATTTAATTAGAAAATTATTTAGAAATACTTAAAAATAAGATTTTTAAAGTTAGGAAATTTCCTTAAACTCACAAAAATAAATCTAAAAATCCTATTAAGATTATGAATTAAAAGTATTAATCTCAAATAAAATCCATTTATTTACCGAATCATTTCATTATTATTTTAGGTTAGTTTTTTCTCGTCGATCAAATCCTAAAATTCGTGCGCATCCAACGTCATCAAAGAACGCACCCAATGTGAGTGAATCTCTATCAATTCCCCGCTTTAATCATGTTTTGGGGTGTATCATGTGTCGTTTAATTCTTTATTATATTTAAACACTTGTGCATCCATCATATCCGTGATCAAATGTGTATCAAATGTGTATCAATTGTTGTGTGGATTATATGTAGTTTGGATTTATCATTTTCAGTGCACGCATTTCATTAGGCCCATCAGTTCCCCGTGGGAGACGAGTTGAGCATCAGGTGCCTCATAAGATCGGCTCCGTTTGATTGAGCCTTGATCTCACATTCATCATCATTCATATCATATACTCATTCAAAGTGGTTTGTGTTTGTTTACTTATATATGTTTGCTCACATGTGATTATTGCTCAAATTTTCCATATTAAATAAAACAAGAAATTAATAACAATGTTTTATTAAGGTTCACTAGCCAACTTTTGTTGACCCAAAATATCCCCTGCTTTACACATGATACAGGTGATCCAGCTCAGGCGAGAAACACATAGGAAGCCTAGAAGAATAAATCAGTTTAAGCTTTGGATTATTTATATAGTTTCATTTCCTTGTAATTGTATGAATTTTGATTTGGATTTAAGTTGTAATTTGAATTTAATAAATATGAAACATTTTAGTAAACATCATGAGCTTTGGTGATAACCCAATTATGCCCCGACTCTTATTCCGCTGCGGGTCGGGGTGTGACAGATTGGTATCAGAGCCATGACTATAGGGATATAGGAATAGTTTATTAGACCCTAGAGCCTATACTATAGTTGATTAAAATTTTAAATTGTTTATGCGTTACATACAAAAATTCATGATGTTTATATGCTTTATGTTTATTGTTACACTCAATGTTATGCAAGCATGCTCACAAATACATGTTATTATACAATGCTCATCATAAATCATATCCTCATAACATAACATATCCATGAGAGCACACACCTCACAATTCTCATGATTTTTGCAATGATTTTTTGTATTTTCAAATCACATCAAAGTGAGTTCTCAAATAGGCGTTATACCGGAAAGTTATGTATTATTGTAATAGTTGTTCTCAAATATGTATTTCATTTGTATATGGACTCAGGTATGGCATTAACATGCCGTTATTCCTTGTTCTGATTCGTTTCAGCGGGTTTTCCGACACAGTTAGTGTCACCGCAATTAGTGCATCCAGCACTTTCTACCAACACTTTTAAGGCATTGTTTTGGTTTGTTTTACATCGTAACGAACAAGTATATGTTATGATCAGATTTACTTGCCCTAGTAACGTACGACCCAGTTTTGGATTTAAATTACAATAATCATGCATGAGATTATAATACAAAATTAGTGATTACATTGTACGGAATTTCCAGTTATTTGCCAGTTGTCAAACGAGAGACCTGGCCTGGGTCTCTCGCGGGGCGCAGAAAGGGTCTGCAGCAGAAAGTTTTGGCTTGGCCCCCAAACAACGCTCCAAAACCATTAATTCGAAACTATGGACTTGTAATCAGCTATGCCACGTTTTGGGATACTTGTAAGCTCCCTCTTACACCCCTAAACACCTGGCTTCATATCCTTTGAGTTCTCCAATTATAAATAGGTGATCAAGTTCACCATTTGAACTTGCACCTTTCTTATTCATAATCTTCTCCCTCCTCTGGAAAGTTCCTAGCTAAAAGGTGCATCTAACATAGTTCTTTTTCACCCTAGGAAACACTGGTAAGTGTTCCTTCCTTGTGCATTTTCGTTTATAGGCTTTTATAGCCAAAAGTCAAGCGTTTTACGGAAAACGCTTTGACTTTCGGTTAAGACCATTATGGTCCAGCCATTGTTCGAAATGAACATGGCTAAATGATCGTAATAAGATAGGTGTTAGTACCCTATAAAGGGCACCTCCTGAAGATCACGTTTGCTAGACCAATTGACGGGTCAAAGTTATGATATTAAAAAGTCAAACAACGCATTTTTCGGAAAAATCATAAATTGATCTTATATATGTTATGAAACATTTTGACACTTAAACAAGTAGGTAATAATTATTAGAACATGTAACAACATGTTCTACTCGTCAATTTCAGTTCTAGGGTCGGTTCAACCGAAAGTCGTGAAGTTTGACTTCTTCTTTGACTTTCGATTCTGACCCGATTTAGATTAGTTACCTACTGATCTAAAGTTGAAATATGATCGTAATATAATGTAGCATAATCCTCTAAGGTTATATTACATGACATAATCAGAATCTAAGTTTATGCGCAAGTTCCATAATTATGCCATCTTTGACCAAAATGACCCTTTTGCATAAAACAAGGTTTTAAATGGTAATGAACTTGAAAATGAGTTTTCTACTGATGTAATATTTTAAATAGGATTATTTGGGATGTTAAACCAAGTTATAAACTGAGTTTTCAAATATGTCCTTAAACTATGTTGATAAATGATGATTTTAGCCCTTGTAGCTTATAAAATGGTTTTAATTGAATCTTTTCAAGGTAAATCTTTTACCTACTGATATGTTATATTAAATAACATATTTAAGACATTTTAATCTGATTTTAACATCAATTTCATAAACATCGCATAAAGTCGTCATTTTAAGACATTAGCGCGCTTCGGCGCATAGTATGGTTTTAAACTATAGTAATCAACCAAGACTTGTTACTACTGATTTTAAAACTTATTTTAAACATATTTACAGATTATAAACTCAGAATCCCAAATAACTTTTAAACTATGGGTAAAATAACCAAAATGCCCCTTTGGTGCATGGTTTGGTCATAAAAGATAAAATACACATATAATTAGTATCCTACTGATATTATACCATAAAGTATTTGTTTTAAGAATACTTATAACTATAACAATAAATTATAATCAAGTTCCTTTTATACGGTATAAAATTACCAAAATGCCCTTATGAGGCATAGTTTCGTTTTAAAACCTTAACGGACATATAAGTTGATATCCTATTGATATTTAACTTATTTAAAATATAATGGCGTATAGAACTTTTCCACGACTTATCCGGTTACCATTATCGCTTATAAGTGTACGGTTGATTATATGTAACTAGTTTACGGAATTCAACCAAAACAGGTTTAACCTTATCATTTTAATCTCAAAATCCAGAATGTTAATATTTTACCCATATTATACAAGTCAAGGTACTTGTTGGGATTAAACTACATTCTATCCAATCATCATTTAATCTAGCGTCATACGTTTTGATCAAGCACGTTTAGTCGGTCTAAGTCTATGAATTAAATAAGACCGTAGTATTTAATGGGTTAGCTTATGCCATAATCCAGACTAGAGACTTGCCGGTAAATGCTATCTGCACTTAGTACTTTTGTGTACGGCTGAGTTATTAAAAATTAAAGAAGACTATCTCAGGTAAATACTCTCGACTTATTTCCCATATATGGGCTTGGTTACGGTAAATTATAACCGCTTGGTCGAAAATGGGATTAATCGAATGCCGGTTCGGGCTAGTAAATCCGCATATTCTGTTTTAATAAGTTTTGTTTGATATCTTAAACATTGGGAAGGTTAACTACCGTGTCCTGGATATCCTCGGCTCATTACAATAGTAATGGCCACGACCTTAGCGCGGGTGTAGGTATACACCCGATAGACGCTCAATTATGCATTCCCACAAGGATTGGGAGGAATTGACTCCTTCGTGAGTCCAAAGTGATGTGTACGTTAATTGTGTCTCGGTCTCCGTACCGGGCCCCGTATGTATGGACAAACATGTAAATCTGTTAACAAGGTTGGACAGTCAATTATCCCAAGTTATAAAAAGATTTTGTACTGATACGCACTTAAAACATTTTTGAAATGTTTTAAAATGAGTCAGTTGGGTGTATTTACCAACGAAAGCTGATGTATTTTCAAAAGACCAAACTACAGGTACAATACGAAAATAGGCTGGAAGTGCTCGGTAGTGATAGAGGATCTTGCAAATCCTAACTCTGCCCAAAGTCTGTTTTATATTCTTTCCATGTACAATTTATGATCTGTCTGTGGATCTTCTATTACGAGCCTGTACATTATTTTGTATTTTCGATCAATCGGTTTGTAATAGTAATTTTACTCCAAGACTTACGCTGTGCCGTGTTTAATTGACTATGATGATTATCAACTGACATCAAAATACTCCACACCCGGGCCCACCGGTGTATGGATTTAGGTTGGAAATCCAGGGTGTGACAAATTCTTTTATTCGAATTTAGTACCTTTATTTAATGACCTTTATTAGGCTTTTAAATAAATTTTATAGTATTTGTTACAAATTTTTATGTTTAAGAATACCTATGCAATTATATACTTTATGGATTTTTGGATAAAATCATAATAAAAAATATACCCTTTTTAGGGTCGAACCGGTTCGGTTTTGAGACTATACACAGCGTGTGAGATTCGAACTGGTGACCTCTCGTTTACGTGCGCATATCTACCAACTGAGCTACGTGTCTAACCGGAATATATCCATTTTTAATTACATATATACACTCATTAGATTAAAGCATATTTTGATTTTATTCAAAAAGGTTTTATAATTTCATAATCATGTGACGGAACGAACTCACGACCACAGCTTCGTGTTGCACACAGCCCGACCAACTAGGCTGTGTGACTAACCCGGAACTTTTATGAACTGAAAGTTAATTTATATAAGTATTAAAAAGGGTTGGTTTAACGAAGGAAATTGGAACCGTATTCTGTGACTCGAACCCGGGACCTTTTGCTTAAAATGCACACAGTCCACCACTGGACTGTGTGTCTAACCCGGTAGTATTACCGATTTCAATTTCTTTTATACACAAACCCACTTCATCTTCTTCATTTTAAAACATAACTGGATCCGATTTAATCAAATTTAACTTTTTTTATTTACCAATTAAACTTTAAACATCTTAATAAGATTTAACTAAAAGAATGAAAAGGATTGAGTGTAAAGCAATACCGAACAAAGATGTTTTCGATCTCCGGCGAAGATTCCGGCGATGAATGCGATTCCGGCAAGAGTCTTTGACGAACAGAAGTGTTGCAAGAGATTTCAGAGAGTTTGTATGTGAATTCTAAACGAGTCTAGACCATCTATTTATAGACGAGGATAGTCACAGACATTAAATTTTCACTTTGGGAGTTTCTGTCAAAATCAATTATGGCTTAATGATTGCAGATCATAATTGGATGTGTTGACTCTATTTTTGAGTCTAGATATATGTTTTGAAACAGTTTCATTAGTTAATTGCTGAAAAACGGCAATTTGATTGAATGCCAGATTGTTCTCACCCGTTACTAGGCGGGACTTTGAACCAGTTTCAAAGGAAATGAATATATAAAAGGTTTTGTGTAGGTGTTGGAGTGGTGTGTCGTGTGTGTGTGAACCAGTGCGACCCGGTTCGAGTCCTGCGGTCCGCACATTCTTATTATTTTATTAAAGTTTTATCCTTTTTGTATTATTAATATATCATTTATTATTATATTTTTATGCTCTTTATTATTATTTAATAACCAAAGTCTATTTATACGATAAACATAAATTCGAAACCAAAGATTAATTTGCTTACAAAAAAAATGGTGCGGGTTTTCGAACCCGTTTTACGACAGATGTTATAGTATCCCCTACTTTTAGAAATTTTGTCCCTAAATTTAAGTAGCAGTAGGTTTGTCTTAGAAAAGATGGGGGTATTTCTTTTCACGCATTGAGTCTTTACATTCCCAAGTAAACTCAGGTCTTCGTTTTGACTCCCAATGTACTCTGACTATCAAATTCAATTTTGTCTTAAACGTCTCTTACCGAAGTCCATGATTTCTACAGGTTGCTTTACGAAATTCATCGATTCATCGATCTGAATAACTTCCAACGGTATATGGAGGTTTTCGTCGGCAAGGCATTTTTTTCAAGTTGGATACATGGAACGTGGGACGAATCTTGTTGACTTCTTCAGGTAAATCAAACTTATACGCTACACGACCCACTCTTTCGAGTATTTTAAATGGTCCCACATAGCGACGTGCTAAGGTCTAAGTGAGTGCCTAACGTTGATTGCACGGCTTGCCGTGTTAGAGAAGTAAAACGCCCATATCGTTCCGAGATGACGCTAAAGGTATGCATAACCAGGTGAGTTTGATGTTTAGATTTCGATTTAGGCGGTAACGTTCCTAGTAAGGGTTAAATACCCTGTTACAGGAATCGTTTTTTTGATGCCTGAGGCGTAGAAGTGAAAAGAATTGTATCTCGGAGATGATTGACTGGATATGGTCACTTGATAAAGGGTTTTGAGAAAGTTGAAACGTCGAAAAGATAAAGTTACATCACAAAACGAAGTCTTCAACCACATCGTTATCCAAATTAAGATTTATACTACCTACAAGGAACTTCTCATAACCGTTTGACAATGCTTTTGATCACCTGACAAGAATACTTATATATTGGAAGTACATGCGTCGCATCCACCATATCCTTGTCAAAATGTTAATTGGCTTTGTCATCAAGTCACGTTTAGTTCTATGCGACTCGTCCTAAAATCTACAAAACATAAACAAACACAACAGCCAATGCTTGAGTCTCGAATATGAGGGATACAATATTGAATGACAGCGGTACCTCTCTCGTGTGTTTGAGGAAGTGGTCAGTCTATGAAAAAGTGAGACACGACCTAACTTCTTTAAATGATGAGACGAGGTCCGTCGTGATGTATGATGACATGAATTTTAATCTATGAACAGAGACATGTAATAAAACAACTGAGTATAACGTAATATAAATTGCTTTAATGGCGTTAATAAAGGATCAGTTTGCTAGCTCGTTCTATTAACTTCTGGACCAAAGGGCTAACCCTCACTGAGAGGTGCATGTCTGCTTATATAGTGTCTGTCTAGACATTCGTACAAAACACGAATCTAGACATACTAAACACACTATTTCACACGAGACATAATTCCTGAATATTTGGTACAAGTCAACTGTTTCGTACGAAAACTTAATTCATATGAAATACTTATTGATTTCGTACGAAACAAGTGATTCATACAACTCCTCTGACTCGCACAAAATCCTTATTCTTGGAGAACGTGTGCAGCCATGACGTTTACAAGACTCAACAGTATGCACACCTGCAACCGATTAACACAGACAAGCTAAGATGTCATACTAGATCAAGATAGAAGGATATCTCGATCTATTCGACACGACCAAACCTATACAGACACTTGAGCAAAGACGTACAAATACAACTGTAACTAAGAACAAGCCACAGACACAAAACTGTATCAACAAACTCCCCCTTGGATGTTGCTTGGTCTTCGGTCTTCGGTCTTCGATCTTTGGTCTTTATATGTTGGTCTTCACATTGAATGGTTTGTAGTATCAACAAACTCCCCCTGAAGATCTGCTATCCATTGATAGATATGCTATCCAATGATTAGAGCATCAGGTCTTCAAGCTTCTATGAAACTTTAAATCTTTCTTGTTCCCTTTCTGACTTGTCAGATTTCTTCGTTGCTGGTCTTTGTTTATGTTCTTTTGTATCAATCTGTACTCAAGAAACAAATATAACTTTGAACACAAATTTATCAGGGAATACACACGAAAAACTTATCATAATTTCTTCATATGATTGTATTCCCTGAACGAGATACACTCGTATGAATTCCAGCAGCAGATTTGAGAAAAACAAGTGACTAAGTCAATCAAATGACCAGGTTCATTCGTATGAGATACACACACTCAAACGAATTTCAGATTTTGGATTTCTTTTGATGAGATAGTTGTTGCAAGATATTACTTTATGAAGTTGCGATATCAAACAAAAGGTTTTCTGGCGTACCTTGGTAGAAAACTTTCGATTTTGGCTAACTTTCAAAAGGTAACTACATAAGCAACTAAGTAAACTAGACTTAAAATCAAAATTTGCAGATAAACTATATATCTATTGAACAAACTTTTTCGAGTTTCAAGGTAAGAGAATCATACCAGCTTATAATCTTTGCCAAAAACGATATATGGTTTAAATTTCAAAATTAACAGATAAGTATTCAACTATGATTATCGGTATTGTTGTCCACGTAAGCTCAGACTTATCAGATGTAATCATGAATAGGATATATGATTAAGGTATGGATTTATACTTACTAGCCAGTGTTCAACCACATCATGACACATTCCCGTATCAAGATATGCACGAGAGGAAATCTTACCGGTGAGTATACTTTTTTATATCATTGTTTTGACGTATATATATGATGTGAGATATCACTTATTTTTTATTGAAAACAAGCCCTTTGTGATTTAAGCACTTATTGATGAGGAACTTGATTTTCATATGCATGCAGGGCACATGAGTAAGTCCGTGAACAGGTTAGTACTATTGTACCGACAAAGAGATGAACTTAGCTCCCGCATAAAGCTGTGATATTTTATCACTTATTTTGGGGATGTGATAGTTTTATCACTTATTTGATGGTTGGATGCAGTATGTACACGTATGTATGATATCATGGAAGTTCTAGACTTGCGCCACCGTTATTTTTCGGCAAAAGATTCAACCATGATACCCAGATGATAAGCAAGCATAAAGCCCTATATCTCAGAACCTCGGCACTCCATTAAACGAAATTTCGTACAAAGACCATATGCCAATGAATGGTTCCCACCTGGCGTTCCCTGTCTGTTAAGTTTATGTCAACCTGCACATTTTAGTCTGATTGTGAGCCTATCGATACATCATAAGTAAAAGCTACTTATCTATCTTCTTTCTATGCTTTTAACCATTTCTGACAGATTTACCGGTGTATTTCATCATCTTCAACTTATCCAAGAAACTC
>CAMTDV010000663.1:0-13989 GCA_947069175.1 Scalesia atractyloides | reverse complement strand
ACCTGAATCACCTAACATACCATAGCAAGATCAAACACTAATACAGTTTATTGTTAGTTCTTTCGAAAAAACCCACATTTTGACTATTTAAATTCAAAATAGCAATTTACAAACCAAGTCAAACTAGTCGGGTTAGATTCTTAAAACAAATGAAAAGTATAAGTTTTAAAAAGTACATAAAAAATAATAACTCACAGTAAAAGTAATAAAAAGTTGTTGGTTTAACTTGATTAGTTTACATTATATATAACAAATGAAGTTTTTAAAATAGATGCAATCTAATTATTCACTTGTATAAGAAGCTTTTCATTTGGGATAATAATCTACTGAATAGTCATTATTGTCACATCCAGACCTACAACGGATATGATACGTGGCATGATATGATTGTTTCATAGCTTTTGACATTATTTAACGTTTAAGTAATTTATCATCAATATTAAAAGTCACACTTAAGCATATAATTTTTCAAATAAAAAACGATACAGTATCCCAAGAAAATGCTAATTATAGTATTGATCAATTTATTCTAAGGCATAATCCTATGTGTCTTCTGATCAAGCTATCAACCTTGTGTAACTGTTTCATGTGTAAAAGGAATTTCGGGTCAACAATAGTTGATGAATAGATCTTTTATTTTAGTTGAGATAAAATACTTTGGTTAGTTTATTTTATAAAATATTTAACATGTAACAATAAGTGAAATAAGTGACATCAAATAAACAACTCATCAAGTAACTCAATCATCAACAAGTAACATAACATAATGAAACATGAAATATGAAACAATGATGCAATTCAAGCCCCGAAGAGCGAATCACTGAAACATTGTGGCATCTCGAGTTTAACCCATGGCAGTGAGGAACTAGTCAACCGAGATGGATCCACACGAATCCAATGACACAAAGTGGTAAACAAGTAATGCATGTATAAGAAACAAGTAATCAAACATATGAAACAACCATAACCACATATGACACTTTATTTTGCATGCTTGAAAAATAACACTAACATTATAAAAACACTGATACATGAAACATCCCAAAAATGTTTAAAGTGACAAAAAAGGGAAAAAATCAAGATCTATTCACAGTGTTACGTTCTGTTAAAATCCTTAGCTAATCCGCACGAGTAACAAGAGAGGTAAATCAAAAGGCACAACCACCTTCCAAGATGGGGGTAGTATCGGAATGGAGATGAGAGTGATGTTGATTCTTGTTCCTCCTTCTTGATGGTTTGGAAAAAACTTACATAAGATGGAGAAAGATGGTGGATAGGAGGATAGGGTTTTTCTTTGAGAGAGAAATGAATGAAAATGAGTGCGATGAATACCTTAATGATGAGATTATAATTATCTTGAGTTTATTATGTGATAATAGTAATTGATTTAAGGAATAAAAACCGATGATTGCATTATTATTGTCAAATGAGGCGTGTGAGAATTTAATGGAAATGAGGGTGGACGAAATTTTGAAAGAAAATTGGGAACAAAAGTATAAAAAGGTGGCGTATAATATGGAATTTATATATGGAATTAGTTGGATGCACATCTGATGACTGTCATTAGTATCATGCAAAAACCGAAATAAACTATGTAGATAGAGTAAGTCGGGTATCGAACCAGAGGAGGATTGTGGAAAGTGTTATGGATTAAGTATTAGTTAATTACTTGCGAAAATGTAAACTCAGTTTGTTTGGTTGTTTGATTAACTAGAAATACTAAGAAAACGAGGTTATAATCAATGGTAGAAACAATGGTTCCTCCGGATTTTAGATTCAAAGCCAATTCATTTACGTATTTGATTGTTTACAATTACATAGACATAATTGTATAACCTAATTAATTGATTGTGATAAAAGAGGACTAAGTACTATGATTGATTAACAACGAGAGGTTATCACACGATTATCAATTGAGATTACCAAACCCAATCCCTATCTAATATATCCCAATTACTAGAACTCTCGGGAATTGAAAGAATCAAAACTAGGTTTAACGCAAAATCAACCGTTTACAAATCAATCAAGTCAAATCAACCGGTAACAAGCATCGAATGCTTAGATTACCGGATTTAAACAATAATCCAAACACATAAATCGAGTTGCTTACAATAATCCTCCACCCGGAGGAAACCACTAAGGTTCTAGCCGCTCATCTTAGTTGTATGAACTTCACACGCTTGAAAGATGATTGAAACCATGATCTTGATCTTTGATTTGGTGATAGGAATGATGATTATGGTGAAAGAATGCTCCAAAAAGTGTGTTTTGATCCCCTAAAATCGTCCCCAAAGTGTTGGATTCAATCTAGGGTTTAAACCCTTTAAATACCTTCAAAAAAACAATTAGTTGCGCATTTTTCCGTCACCCCGACCGTCAGTGACGGTCCAGACTTTCTGGTCACGTGCCAGATTCGTGCAAAAACTGATTTTATCATAACTTCTTCGTTATAGCTCCGTTTTACGCACGGTTTTCGCCTATGCGCTCGTAATTCAACCCTCTATCATTCTATATCTTAAGATCTTTAATTACACTCCATTTGTTTTCCTCAAAACACGTCCAAACTTCATGTTTAACCCCTTGGACTTCATTCTTTCGTATAATTTGCATCCTCAAGCCTTGATAACACCCGAACACACTCCAAATTCGTATCACGAGCTGCAAATTCCATCTCGTAGCACTCCACTTCATCTTTAATCATCATAACTTCTCCGAATTACGTGCTTTACCTACAAAACAACTATTTCTCGTAGTTATTCAATTCCCCATGCATAAACGATCAAATATACATAAGATTAGGCATTTAAACATTCTAAGACTCGGACTTTTCCCTCTACATCAACAGCCCGTGTTACGGGGCGCTAAACCGAATACTTCTTACTTTCATAACATGTACATATTTATTTTAGTTACCTTTACATACTATTTATAACACGATATCAACAAAAAATACATCGAGTCAACCAATTAAACCAAAACACTACCATAGTTTTGCTATAAAAAAAACTAAAACGATAACAAACTTATAATTTTTAGCTGGGGGCAAAATAGTAATTTGTCAGAAACAATGAGCAAAATGATATTTTTAAACTCAGAGAAAAATCGTAAATTTGAGCCAGAGAGAAAGACTAAAACGATAGCAAGAATACAAATTTGAACCGGAGCAAAATTGTAATTTTTTAAATGAGGGCAAACTCATTATTTTAAGCTGATGGCAAATTCCTAATTTTAAGTTGGGAGGCAAAACTATAATTTTATTTTGAACTGGAGCAAAATCATATTTTATAACTAAGAGTAAAATAGTAATTTTTGACTGGAGATAAAAGTATAATTTTATTTTGAACTGACACTAAAATCATAATTTTAAACTCAAATATAGATATTGAAATTAGAAGAAAAAATAGTGGTGGCCGCCAAAGCCATCACTAATTGGTAAACTAGTATTCCCGCCGACATGTTAATATGTTAATATGTATGTATTAGAAATGGAAATTTGTATATATTAGGATTTTAAGGCAAATTGACAAAAAAAAAATATCAGTTATATATATTTTAAATAAATAATTGTACATGTCTCGTTGATTTGTTTTTTTTTTCTTTAACCATTTAAAGGCTAATAATAACACTAAATTTTATTATTAATATTTTAACCCACCAATTATTAAGCTAATTAAATTAATACCCGTAAATAGTACGAACCATAAATAGAAATATATATTCTCATTTTATTTATTTCTGATAAAGATTTGTTTTACAATACGAGTCGGGTTTTGGGTACTCATTTTTTACGGATGTTACAATTACGTATATTTAGAATACATTTTGCAAACCACTTGGGCCGAGTATACAAATATGCAATATGCTAATACAAAAACAATTCCATATATAGTTTCCAACAAATTAAATTATTTTGTAAAGTGTTGGCACATTGGTAAGATTAAACTCATCTTAAAAAATGGATTGATCAATGCTTATCGAATGTTACTTGTTTGTCCCGAGTTCTCAGAAGAGCATATACAAACATGGAGGCAACAAGTTTGATTTAAAAATGAATTGTACGGAAGCTATTTGATTGGCTATCAATGTACTATCATAAGGAAGCCAAAAATGAAAAAAAAATAAGTTCCAAAAATGGTATTCTTGTATTTGGTTGGGCTAGAGGAAAACACGCTTGTGTGGACCTTACAGGAGTGTCCCCTCTTGTTGGACTCAGGGATAATGAGTTTGTTGCTGGCCAGGCTGCGTTAAAGGCGGAATCAGGCAATGTCGCTAAACACGAGAAGACTTGTTTAGATAATCAACACGTGTTTATCCCATTC
This sequence comes from Scalesia atractyloides, assembly GCA_947069175.1. NCBI lineage: Eukaryota > Viridiplantae > Streptophyta > Magnoliopsida > Asterales > Asteraceae > Scalesia > Scalesia atractyloides. The sequence goes on along the minus strand of CAMTDV010000663.1, from coordinate 9,670 downwards.
GCTTTTGATACATTTAGGTCCCTAGCCCCAGAGGCTGTGGAATTTCTAAACAGGGTCCAACAGGTTGTGAATAGTAATCTTTCAACCTTTAAGGGCCGTTTCGTCTTTAGTAGGATTGGTTTTGCAATTCAAATGTGGGTTGCGGCGCAGCTTGTTGCCCGTTTACCTGCCACTTGTTTGTAATTTGTTACTTTGGTATTTTAAATCTAGTTAGATGATTGAAAAAAAAATGGTAAGAATGGAGTTATTTTTAAGCATTCAACGATGGTTTCAGAGTCTTAAAATGAGATAAAATACCATTTTTTTGCTCCCATGAACTGCTTTATAATGTAAGTTGATATAGAACCTAATTCACACGTTAAAAACCTAGAACTATTTAAGTAGATATAGACATTTTTATGTATTATCAAAGTTGATATAGATGCTACAACAACCATGGTTGCTATAGATATATACCAAGATGATACTTCACATTGAAGCTGGGATTTATCTAACGATCAACTCATATCTAAAGTCCTTACTACTTGGTTGCACTATTGTTTACAGTTTGTGACTAAACTACTAACCGGGAGCAATGATGGAACAAACCTAGAACCTATTGTGCAACTCACTTAAACCAGGGCACCAAGGCTGCTCCACACAAATGCAATGTCGCTCATAACCGAGACAAGTTATCGATGCCTAAAAACGTGAATGGACTGCTTGCAATCTTGTCTCTGAACCACCAAGAGGTTGATGACCGAAACCCTTGATAGTAGGGGGGAGAAGTTGTACCCTTTGTTGATCCTTGCGTGCGACAAAGGAAGCTTGGGATGGTAAGCATTGATTATAAGGACTTATGTGTGAGGTTACTTTGTGAATTAATGGATCGAGCGTCTATTGAAATCCCGTTTTCATCCCGTCTCCGTCTGAATGGTTCCTCTGAAAGGGTTCCAGGGATGGAGATGACATGCATTACAATTTACATCTATGCCCCTTAACTAGTCCTTGAAGTTTTTTATTTAATTGCAACTTTCAGTAATGTTTCCTCAAGTTCATTCTCTTTTTATATAGGTTTTAGAGCTTAGGTTGTTACAAAATCTGAAATCATAAACCAAAATTCAAAATAGATCCAAAACATATAAGCTACAATTAGACTTTTAACATCCTCTCAATTCTATTTTGGAAAAACAAATAATAAAAAGTCTAAAAATTTCACATAGACAATCAAGAGAATTCACTAAATTTATTAGCTTCTTCTTAGATGGGAACATTGATCAAGTTTATAAGAATATGTGTAATGTGACATTATTGGGGCATGAAGTGGATTGATAATGCCCATAACACTGCCTCTTTGGGTATTATATGAGCACGAAGAGGGAATAGCGTTTCTAGTATAGTGCCAAATTGAGAGAAAACAAAACAGAAAGTAAAATTTAAATGACAATAAGATGCGTTAGTCATTACACATTTTAAAAAAGGCGTTATAATGCTGATGTGCCGGGAAATACCTCTTAAGGACATTAACCATTACAGATGGTATAAACTAAGCTCCATATCTGTTTTTATAGAAACAAATATTTAATTAAAATATTATTATTAGTATATTTGTAAGTAAATAAAATAAAGGAATAATGGATTTTCATAATCCCAACTATTAGCCATTGATCAGCAACGGTCCCAACTTAAAAAATAATCGGTGAGGTCCCACTTTTTCACATATTGTAAACCAGTCTAAATTTACTAACAGAACCTTATTTCTTTTTGTCTCTTATCATTTTCAGTTTAGTAAAGTTCTATTAGTTTACAAATGTGAAAATATGGGACCATCACCGTTTTTTTTAAGTTAGGACCGTTGCTGCCAAACGGCTCATAGTTGGGATTATTAAAATCCTTGATTCCTAAAATAAAATCAAATGTACTTTACAAAGTTATGAATAAAATAAAATAAAATAAAATGTAGCTTGTAAAGTTATAAACTTATAAAACTATTAATTAAAAAAATAAGTTTTAAGCTAAGCAATATATGGATTTTTATAAAAAAAACAAAGATTTAATTAAAATAAAATTATCAATATCTATCCATAAGCAAATGAAATAATAAGAATCGAAATAATATAAAACGTAGTTAAAAAAGTTATAAGCTTATAATTATATAAAAAATAACATATACAAAAAAATTAATTATAATAATATAATTTCTAGTTATTGACGCGGGAAGGAATAAAGAAGATTAGAGATACAATTAAATACCAGCCCCCTCTTTTCTCTTTTTTCCCTTTTTTAGAATAAGGGAGGAAAGAGAAAGAATAAAAGTGCATTCAACAACTGTGAGACTCGCGGTCGGGTTGGAATTAAATTCATATGAAATTTCTATGGAAGTCGAATACAAACAGTGGTTCTAGGGAAATATTTGTTGTTGTATATTAAGTATGGCAAATTAGGAACTATTGCATAGAAAACTTATCATATTCATCTTTAAATACTTTTCAAATTATTGTATTGTACATTACTTTATAGCCTAATGCCATATTGGGGAGGGGGATGATAAGGCTTTGTGACAAATAGGTCATGGGTTAGACTCTTAGAATGAGGGTTTTCCCATATTTATTGAGTTTCCTCTTGAATTGATGTATAAGTATATATCTAGTGGAAATGGATATGTTAGGATGGTTACTCCAGCAATCTGTCATTGATCCAAATTTACCGTTAAAAAAAATCTAAAACGTTATAATGTATTAAATATACCCAGAAACACGTTAATTGCTGATTTCCATTAATTCTACACTACCGCCTTAGTTTTACCTTAAAGAAACACCTTAAATGCTAACGCCACTTCTTTCAAATACCTTATAACCATTTTTTTAATACAGAATTAATCATATATTTAATAAACATTATTAAATAATATAATAAAAACATACAACATTTAGATTATTTAAAATATTTAAATAATCAAACCACAAATTAATTTCTAGCTTTTATTGGAAACTTTAAGTAATCTAATAATCATCACCCTCAAACCTAAATCTTCGAAGCCTCATATCTTCATCACCCTCAAAAACCTGAAAAAAGTATGCATATAAATAGTGTATTGAATCCATATAGAATAAGTTATACATAACTCCGATTGCTTTCTTTACCAAATTAATCCTACATCTTCATCACCCTCAAAAATCTAAAGGAAAAAAAGTCTAAGGGGCTGTTTGTTTATCTCTTAACGAGGCTCTGAATGGTTCAGACCTCTTACTGGTTCAGCACTTAATGGTTCAGACTGTTTGTTTTGTGAGTAAATGTCTGAATGGTTCAGACATTTGCCTCTGAATGGTTAAACCTTATACTGAGTCTGAATGGTTAAGACCTCTAATCTGAATTGGTCAGACATTTGCCTCTGAACGGTTAAGCATTATACTGGCATTTAATAGTTCAGGCATCTTACTGGTTCAACACTTAATGATTCAGACCTCTTGCTGATTCAGCACTTAACCATTCAGAAGTTGTCAAACAGCCTCTAAATCCCACACAATTTTCAACCGGCACATTTTGACTTCCATTCAGTCGATAGCTACTCAATTAATTCACTACCCGATTTTGATACGGGATAAAATGGTGGCGATGTACCCGATGGGATACAGATACTCAGACTGGGGTTAGTGACTATCCTCCGCCCGCCTAAACAGCTTTTCTTTTTAAGAGATCAACTGAAATTACAAGTTAAAGAAATTGAAGGGGCATTTAATTTCGTGAAATGTGACGGAAATGAATAAAGTTCAGTTTCATGATCGGCCGAGCACAAGACAAAAAAATGGCTCTACATTTAAATGGCATTTAATTAATTTGAAATATGAATTTCGAATGCATGTCAGTTCCTTTTCCTTACATATGCACAATCAGTTTTATAATCGTTTTGTGACCTGTTGTCAACCGTACTTTGGTTGTAACTTTTTACTAACTATATTATCATCGCTTTGTCATCGATATTATATATTTAGGCTTTGGGGTATAGTGGGGTGGGGTTTGAGGCGTTGGTTGACACGTGGAAATGAGGGGCACCGCCCATGAAGCAGCCCAGCGGTTGGTATGGTAGGACGGGGGTTTGGGTTGGCTAGGCCACGTGGAATTTTTTTTAAATACATACGATATTAATTAAGAAAACCTAAAAATATTATTAAACATTCCTAAAACATTACAAAAAAAAAACATACTTATTAAACATATAAAAAAACCCTAAAGCGTTAAGTAGATCTCGAAGAGGGCGAGCTTGTCGAACACCCTCCTCTCCTTGGACCGGTACTCGATGTTGGCCACCTCGACCCGGTCGTCGTGGCTTATGTCCTCTCCCGGGACGCTTTGGTAGTAGGCCTTGAACCGCTCGAGTTTCGGTCGTAGGTCGCGCAACTTGTGTTTGCAAGCGTTTAGGTTGTGCCGATCGTTCCCGACGTTATGCCGAAAGCTTGCGAAAGCCTCCGGCCAGAAACGGGTTTCGCCGGCTTGGCAAGCCTTCATCGCGTCGACGACGCACGAGACAAGTGCAAGCTCTTCTTCGTTTGTCCACGAGGCCATGATCAACGTTTGGAAAGTGTAAGTTTCGGGTGGGGGTAGTGGGTAGCGAAGGTGAACAGCGGTGGTGGGTTGTTTGGGTTAGCGGGGGGGGGGGGGGGTTATTTATAACCGCTCGGTTTAGCCGTTTGGCCAAGCCAAACGGTTTGTTTTTAAATTTTAAAATGGCTAGGTTGACCCGCCAATCACCATCCGCCACCTCACCCACCTAGCCCCGCCCAACCCGGGTGCCACGGTACCGCCCAACGGGCCACGCCATAAGCCAAGCCCGTTCGGGGTGGTGACTTGGGCGTTGCCCGCCAACCCACGCCCAAACCCCGCCCCATACCCCACAGTCTTAGCGAAGAAAGAGTAAATAAATTAAAGGTAAATAATGAGATTTTCTGCGTATGTGGTCCCTATCATTTCTTCATGACGGTATCAACACTTGCTATAGCAATCGAAAAAAGAAACAAAAAAAGTTGTGATATGTTCAAAGGAATATCTACATGTGTTTTACATCGATCGAAATACATAAAACAAACACCGGTATCACGTCCAATAATACCAATGTCGTTTGCTCAGATATGGTTCAATTCGTCACATTACTGATATGGACATGTATTTTTTGCATTGATAAAAAATACCGACCTTCGATTTTAATTGAGGCGCGGATAATTTGGTTGGTGTTGGTATGGTTTATTACACAAGAAAGGTTTGGTCGGTGTCGATTTGGTTTGTTACGACATCAGTATGGTACCTAACTTGCTAACGTAGTGCTAATGTTTAGGTATTTCTTATCGCGTTAATTACACATTCTCTCCAGATTATTTCTTATAAAATTGTTTTTGAAAAATTAATTGAGTTATTGTAGAGTTATTGGATTTTCTATTATGTTTTGTAATTTTCTTTTATAACTATTCATCATTCACTAAAATCATATAGAGGTCTCACTAAACATATACATTTTAATCAACACAAAATAGTTTAGAGGGGTAAAATTATCATTCTACATATTAATTTAAAAGTCCAACCACACAACACTTATTAGCTCAGAGCCTCTTGTCGAGCCAGACCATTTACTAGTGCAACACTTATTGGCGCACAACCCCCATGACATTTACTAATTATAAGATAATTAACATAATTAGTTAACTTAACTAATTTAATCAACTTGTCAAATTGGGTCTCCTAAGTTCACCGACTTGTGACTTGTTTGAACCCATTATAATATAACCGCCTTGTGAACAATGTGAAGGATGGGCAGGGTGGGTGACCGTCCAACGCCCAATCTCCAAGGAGTCCTAGTTATTTTTATTTTAAATTATAGATTTTTTTAATATATTTTATGTTTTTTATATATTAAGTTTAAAAAATATTAGGGGCTCGTTTTTATATTTGCCTCGGGCCCATGAATTTTTGAGGATGCCCCTTGTCGATCCATATGGCCTAACCCTAACCGCTTTGTTAGAGTGGGGAATTAAGCCTAATAAATGTGAAACAAGTTTATATAACAATATTGAAAAGAGGTTTGTAACCAATATTTAACAGGTGGTGGGAGCTTCTAGTCTAGAAAATAATTCTCGTAAAACATAAACTAATTAATGAATAGCTTCGTCCTTGTTTCTTGATGACATAGGTAGCTAAAACCCAACTTCTAAAGAACTCGAGAGGCAAAAAATTTAAGCTTAGAACATGTGTACACCAGCTCCTCTCCTCATAAGTTCAGCCGCGTCTTACTACAATAGCTTTATAGTAACTTCTTCAAATCTCAGAAGGCTTGCCTCGGAACTCATACACCTCCCTTAGAAAAAGAAAAATATGGTACTTAAACCAAAAGGGGGAAAGTCGACATATACAAGTAAAAGCAAGAAGAGAAGCTTATCTCAAAATAGAGGGTGAGCTTGCCAAGGCAAACCTGGCCAGGAAACCTCCACTTATAAAGGGGGTTCGCCTTTAACCTTTCCGGCTCTCTTGATGCTTATCTCCTCTAAAGAACGAATAACTTACTCTCTTGTTAGAGGCTGATTATATGTGACCCCCTCCTGCGGTGAGGCTAACGGTAATTTGCTTTTTTTTTTTTTTTAATCTCTAGAAGCTCTGAGCTAAAGAATGTCCATACCCTCCTATAGCCTAATTAAGACCCTAAGTCTCTTTTTTTTTAAATAATTAAATCCAAACAGAGAATCAATGTATCGAAATGATTGGATTTAGCAAGTAGTAATTATATAAACATATGAGATCAAGTATGAATAGAATCGGACCCATTAAATATACGCCTGAAGAGATAGATTTGGAGTTTGATTGCAACGTACGTACGTACGCATAAATAGTTGATAGTGATATTAATGTAAAACCCCACTTGCTTTTCCCAGCCGCGTCATGTTAATTCTGATATTGACATCACTGGAACATCCTAGAACCACCTTGTCCCCCACACTAACCAAAATATATATATATGTTTATAACACGTACTAGTTGATATGTTTCTTCTAATACAATTGTATGAAGAAAAAAAACATGATATGTTCCTATGCCAAAAAAAAGAAGAGGGAGAGGAACCAGTTGTTTGTAGTATATATAGCAATCTGGATGAAAATAAATCATTAAATATGTATAACTCAGTTTCATACATAAATAAAAATGTTTCTATTACCATCTTCAATAGAGAACCCTGTTGGTACAAACCGGGCTTATCTGTCGACTGTCCCTCCAAAAATGTCTAAAAAGAAGAGAACTCGGTTTTATGTAGACAGATAAACGTCACAAAAGAACATAAATGAAACAAGACAAGCACAAATAAATATATACAAACAAACGTCGGTTGAGAATAATTAAACAATATCCAAATTAAAGCACCAGTTAAAATTAAAGCACAGTATCCAAATTAAAGCACCAGTTAAAATTAAAGCACAGTATCCAAATTAAAGTGTAAATAACCTCATAATTACATTATTCAACAATACATTTTTAGATAAACACCAATAATCTAATAAATTTTAATAAATATTTAACTAAACATAAACAAGTATATATAAATGAAAAAATGAAAATGAAAGTAATAAACAAACACAAATTTATGAATATCAATCAATATTCACAAATGAGACATATATTTATATTCGTTTCTTTAACTAAATGAATAAAAAAAATATTCACGTTCATTTATTTATCAAATAAACCGGCATAAGAAAACTTTCCTCTGTTAAAAAAAATTCCCGACCGTACCTTCTATTAATTTACAAGCCTATTGGTAGGTGTTTTGTCTGCGTACGTTATGTTTTCATCACTAAGAGTATACTGACTGAGGGGCGTGAAAGAGTGACGTTATTCGACATATGAATCTGATGCCACATCAGTACACGTCAGAAAAGTGGCGTGGTGCAAAAAAAGGATGAGTGGAAGCGGCATGGTTCGTGGCGTTTTTATAAAAAAAAATTAAAAATTAAACAAGAATCAATCAAAACCAACCAAAATCCACCAACCAATAAAAAGTCTCCACATCACCAAACCTAAGTGCCCCACGCCGGTGGAGAATCCCCTGCCCTCACCACCACGTCGCCCTCCACGCCATGTCTGGGGTGGTGTTCCTGACCTGAAGGAGCCTCCACGCCACTTTTTCACGCCCACTTTCTGTGAAAGTCAAATATATTTTAAGTATTAACTCATGTGTCACGGTGTATATAAATGACATGCACTGTTGAAACCTTCTTTTAATAATTGAGATAAGAGCAAAATCTAATTATTCATAAATATAATCGTATAACTAAACAAAAAAAAGTTGCTTTGTAAATTTAGAGAACTCCTATACAATAATAAACGTATAAAACTTCAAAAAAGGTTCTGAGGTTTGCTCCATGACAGTTGTTCTTTAAAAGTTAAAACCATAGTTTATATTTGTCTCACATTGCCATATGTTATCAGTTTTAATCATATCATGTCCATAAAGACTATGTATTCAATTTTTGTCCCCGCGATTACACTAAATAGACCCAGTAGCATAAGTTACTTTAAATGCTTGTAACTTTAGTATTTGTGTCCTGTATTAATTAAGTAGTTGTAATTTGTTTAGTATAACTAATAACTTAGAACTTAGACCATCTTAACTATTAGGTTAGCAACTTTAAAATTACACACACGAATATATATAGCATATATATAGGGGTTAAAATGAATTGGAAACTATTAAACACTTACGAACTAAATAATAATTTACTGTTAGACTCGTACAATCATGCATCTACAAAGGTCGTTCTTAATTACTTAGGAGTATGGTTAGTGAGCGCATGAGTTAACTGTTCTTGGTAGTTAAGGGCTCTAGTCTCATGGTGGATCAAGATTTTGATTTAAGAGTATGATTAGTGAATGTAAATTACAGACATTCTTTTGCTTTTAACAAAATTATACTTTAAAATTTTCTTTTGTTGTAATGTACTACTGTCGTTTTTAATACATATAGCATAATCATAATTAATATTTCAAATATTCATGACTTAATTTTTGTATTTTAGTTATTGTAGTTTTCTTTGATATGATGGTCAATAACTATGTCTACACAAAAGTGGACAGATATTTAGACTTATAAAAGTCAGTAAACTATATGGCGTTGGAAATCTTATATTAACATTAAGCATATATGCATTGTATTTAAAAAAAACTGCAAAATGAAAAGTATATGATTAGTTGCACAAAGGAGTAAATTTTTTTTTCTTTTACTGCAAAACAAAAGAAAAATATTTCAATGGGAATTATTGGGTGTGGGGCAGGCACGGAAAAACCGTGGTCTGTCTGTGCATTGAAGCTTCTTCACATTCATATTCATTTCATATGCAGATATGATGTGATCAGACAAGTTGCAGTGCATAGTACATACATACACATTATAAATATACATACAACATATTTGTATGTATTCATATGCAATTAAGTAACACATTGTAAAAACAACATAGATGGGTGGGCTAACTAAATTATATATAACAGACAGTACGTACGTACTCTTTCCACTGTAACACTATTACATATAACTTTTGCAATTTACTCTTACTTTGAAGCTAGCACTGAAACACATGGTACAAATTAATTATCATCATTCTAACCATTTATTATAAGATTCCGAAATAAGCATTACCGGACCCAGTAACAGCCACCA
>CAMTDV010000662.1:0-14082 GCA_947069175.1 Scalesia atractyloides | reverse complement strand
GGAAGGAGCAATCGTATGCTAAGTTGTCTAAGTGTGACTTCTGGTTGCGGGCCGTACAACTTTTAGGACATGTGGTGGATCAGCATGGAATTCATGTAGATCCAAGCAAGATAGAAGCGATCAAGAATTAGCCTGTGCCTAAATCTCCAAAAGAGATACGCCAAATCTTAGGACTGGCAGGATATTACCGCCGATTCATCGAAAACTTCTCAAGGGTTGCCCAATCGCTGACCGCTTTGACACAGAAGGATAGGAAGTATGAATGGGGTGAAGACCAGGAAACAGCGTTCCAGCTGTTAAAGAAAAATTTATGCGAGGCCCCAATCCTGACGCTACCCGAAGGCAATGACGACTTTGTCGTATATTGTAACGCATCTCGACAAGGGCTTGGATGTGTCCTTATGCAAAGGAATAAAGTTATTGCGTACGCTTCTAGACAGTTGAAAGTGCACGAAAAGAACCACACGACGCATGATTTGGAACTAGGCACTGTTATATTTCCCCTAAAGATTTGGAGACATTACTTATATGGTACCAAGTGTACTATATATACAGATCACAAAAGCCTCCAACATATCTTTGACCAAAAGGAATTGAACATGAGGCAGTGTAGATGGCTGGAATTGTTAAACGATTACGACTGTGAAATAAAGTACCACCCGGGGAAAGCTAATGTGGTAGCGGATGCGCTAAGTAGGAAGGATCGAAAAAACCCCTTCGAGTGAGAGCATTGGGAATGATTGTGCAGACAAGCCTGATAGATCAAATCCGGACGCGTAGATGCAAGCCCTGGAGGAAAGCTAGTTACCCAGCGAAGGATTGCACGGGAATGAGAAAGGTTTTGTGAGGAAAACGGACGAGATGTTATATTTCAAGAATCGAGTGTGGATTCCTGCAAGTTCGAAGCTGAGACAATCGATCATGGATGAGGCTCATAAATCGAAATATTCGATTCACCCCGGTACAGATAAGATGTACCACGACCTTAAAGAGCTTTATTGGTGGCCGGGGATGAAAAAGGACGTAGCCGAATATGTGAGCCAATGCTTGACTTGGGTTCGAGTCAAGGCAGAATATCAGAAACCCTCGGGAATGTTACAACAACCCGTGATACCGCAATCGAAATGGGAACAAATCACGCTGGATTTCGTGACCCATCTTCCAAGAACGCCTCATTATCATGACGCGATTTGGGTAATTGTAGATCGATTGACCAAATCCGCGCATTTTATTCCGATTCATACCACTTATAAGACCGACCAGTTGGCCAAAATCTATACTAATGAGATAGTAGCTAGACATGGTGTCCCGATATCTATTATCTCCGACCGAGACAGCCATTTCACCTCACGGTACTGGCAAAAGTTACAAGAAGCTTTGGGGACGCGAATTGATTTGAACACTTCTTACCATCCCCAAACCGATGGCCATTCGGAACGCACGATTTAGACACTAGAGACTTGCTTCGTGCTTGTGTCCTGGACTTCGGAGGAAGCTGGGACAAGCATCTCCCACTAGTGGAATTTTCATATAACAATAGTTACCACAGTAGCATCCAGGCTGCCCCATACGAGGCACTCTATGGTCGAAAGTGCCGATCACCACTTTGTTGGGCCGAAGTGGGTGACACTCAACTGACGGGATCTGAACTAGTTCAGGAAACACCGATAAGCTCCATCAGATTCAGAATCGTCTGAAAGCCGCTCAGAGTCGGCAAAAGAGTTGGGCTGATGTACGTAGGAAACCGTTATCGTTCAAAGTGGGTGAACGGGTATTGTTAAAAGTATCACCATGGAAAGGCGTTATCAGATTTGGAAAGACCGGAAAGTTAGCCCCGGATACATTGGACCCTACGAGATCCTAGAAAAAGTAGGTCCCGTAGCATATTGGTAGAAGCTACCAACCGAGCTTAGTGCCATTCATAATGGCTTCCACATTTCGAACTTAAAGAAGTTCTTTTTGGGCGAGGCTACCCAGACACCATTGGAAGACATACACGTTGATGATAAACTCCACTTTGTGGAAGAGCCAGTAGAAATAGTTGATGGCAGAGTTAGCAATTAAGGCACACCAAGATTTCACTGGTTAAAGTCAGGTGGAACTCGAAACAAGGACCTGAATATACCTGGGAACGAAGGATGAATTCTGTAGAAAATATCCTCACCTTTTCCCCTAGCTAGACATGTAAATTTCGGGGACGGAATTTCTTAACCAGGGAGATTGATGATACCCATGATGAAACCAGATACCCCTTAATTGGTCCTAAACTTTAAATCATACTTACAACAATAATTGCACGTAAACTTGTAAACTTGCACGACTTGTGTGCTATACTAAACAATATCGATAATGACTCGGAGGAATCCAAGAGCACGTCATGGTTAATATGACACTATTAGGGACCAACGATGCGAAGTTGGTGTCCGTAGCCTTTAAACACGTGTTGAACCGGAGCTTTCCGATTAACAGCGCATTAAACCTTTGACATTGATTATGAGGTTATCGGTAGCATCATTTAAGATTCCGAGTTCCAGAAAAAACTTAGTTATGTGCTATAGACGATGACATAAGATTAGAAACAAATCGGAGCTCGGGCACGCAAAACGAGACGGTTCCCGGTTAGGTAAACGCCTTGTTTTAAGAGCGACGAAAGGCAAAGTAAAACATGTAAGGAACGGTCGATCAAGCTTAAAAACACTTAAACTAATGTCATACAAAACTTTCATGATTAAAACATAACCATGCTCGGATTTCAAGACAGTTTATGCTAGTTTTTAAAACCGAGTCTTTTGACACAAAAAACGCGAAAAACGGAGCCGTTTCGCAAATCGGAGACGCGTCCGGGACCGAAAACAAACCTAAACGCAAACGTAAGATAAATATCATCTTTTAGCCGCAATAGAAGCACGAGGTGGCCCACATGGGACCCACCCCAAACTGCCACCCCCTTATTTAAACATAAATTTTATTTTTTTATTTTTAATTCCATTTTAATGCCAAAAATATCAATTATATGGATATGTGTATATATATATATACACATATACATGTATTATTACATAATTGTTAAAGAAAAACAACCTAGTTAGTGACAAGAATTAGGTTATCTAAAAACATCAAGTTGCAAAGTAATATGGACAAAGAATAAACTTGGGGGACCAAAGTTGTTAATATTGAAACTAATTTAATATTAAAAAGAATTTTAATCTCCAAAAACATATATGTTGTGTTTGGTCGACCAAACCAGAGAAAGAAAGGAGAAGGGCTCCCAAACCCTAAACTCAGCTAATCCCTCAAATTGAAGGGCTCAAAGTGTGTAAAGCTTATGCATGAACCGAATTTTGTGATCACCCAACTATGAGATCATAAGGTATATTGAATTTTGATGTTTGGTGATGTTTTGATAATTGGTAAAATCTTGAAATAGACATTCTTACATAAATTGTAGGAATTAAAGTGAAGTAAAGGTAGTGTAGATGCCTAAAATCACTATACTTGTTGAATTGATGAAGTGATTGCTTGAACAATGTGTTAAGGTTAAATAACACATGTATGTGTAAGTGGGTCTAATATGTGATTCATGGAATATGATGAATAAATGGTGCATATGAACTTGTAATAAACTGAAATTTGATATAAAAGTGTTCATAGTGAATGTGACTACTTGTTAAGTATGGATTATATGGTTAGTGGATTTCATAATTTGAGTGACATAACTAGTTATGCATATAAGGTGCTCGATAAAACGCTTTAACGAGACATCAGTTTTTAATATTAATCAAGTGTACATACCATGAGTATGGACAATGATGTATTAATAATAATTGGGTTGCACATTATAGACAACTCGGGTGAAGCTTCGGGAAGTCAAGCCGAGGCGAACGCAAGACTAAAGGAAAAGCTTTATGGTACGTGGCTTTATGCTTCAGAGAATTTTCTTATTTTTTTTGTAAAAACATACGTTGATTGTTGACACAATACTTGCAAATCATGGTTTATTCATATGCGATGTATTTCACACGAATGAACCGGGTGAAGAGAAAATGAATCAATGAGAAGTTTGTATGTTAAAAATGATGGATTTCATTAAAACATTCAAACAGGTCAAAATGATGAAATGAATAAAGGTTTGGTTGATTAAAAGTGATGGATTTTCGTTATAGCAACCAAATGGGTCAAAATGAAGTCTGGACGGATACCAAAATGGATGCGTAAATGATGACTTTGGTTTGAACCCGGTTAATGGGTAAAATCAGATATTTAAAACGGGAACGTGGACTATAAGTCAAGGGACTCGGAGGAAGAGTCATAATTGACGAATAATGAATTCGTGAAAAGAATTCGGAATAAGTAGGTTCAACGATCACAAGGTTGAATGGATTGAATAAACTGTGAATGCGCGCCGAATAACGGATGCGTAAACCACAAGGGAGTTAACCCGGAGAATAGGGTACATTTACATAATGCACGATTATGTAAAAAAATGTGGTTTAATAAGTTCGTTTGTGTGATACCCATGACGAAACCAGGTACCCCTTAATTGGTCCTAAACTTTAAGTTATACTTACAACAATAATTGCACGTAAACTTGTAAACTTGCACGACTTGTGTGCTATACTAAACAATATCGATAATGTCTCGGAGGCATCCGAGAGCACGTCATGGTTAACATGACATGTTAAGGACCAACGACGCGAAGTTGGTGTCCGTAGCCTTTAAACACGTGTTGAACCGGAGCTTTTCGTTTAACAACGCATTAAACCTTTGACGTTGATTATGAGGTTATCGGTAGCATCATTTAATATTCCGAGTTCCAGAAACAACTTAGTTATGTGCCGTAGACGATGACATAAGATTAGAAACAAATCGGAGCTCGGGCACGCAAAACGAGACGGTTCCCGGTTAGGGAAACGCCTTGTTTTAAGAGCGACAAAAGGCAAACTAAAACATGTAAAGAACGGTCGATCAAGCTTAAAAACACTTAAACTAACGTCATACAAAACTTTCATGATTAAAACATAACCATGCTCAGATTTCGAGACAGTTTATGCTCAGTTTTTAAAACCGAGTCTTTTGACACTAAAAACGTGAAAAATGGAGCCCGTTTCGCAAATCGGAGACGCGTCCGGACCCGAAAACGAACCTAAACGCAAACAGAAGATAAACATAATCTTTTAGCGCGCAATACGAAGCACGAGGTGGCCCACATGGGACCCACCCCAAACCGCCACCCCCATATTTAAACATCAATTTTATTTTTTTCTTTTTAATTCCATTTTAATTCCAAAAATTAACCTTCTCCTCTAGAAATTCTGCCATAAACACTCAAGAATCAGATGATCATCCTTCAATCCATCACTAAATCAAGGTGATTTCACAAGTTTCAAGGGATTTTGATTGTTATTTCTCCATTAAACGTGATTTATAACCGAAAAAACTCGTTTTAATCCATGAAATTTGGAAGTTTAAACAAGTTTATGAGCTAAATAAGAACACATTGGGAATTCCTTGGTGTTATATGCAGCCATGGTCACAAATCTTTGGGGTTTGATACCCTAATCAACACCTATTCGACAAAAATCGCATAACTATTCGATTAACAGAAAAACCATGAAACAAAGCTTGGTTGATCTAAGTTCTAGATTATTTGGATTGTACTTGATGTGTAGGTACTGAATATAGCTCCTACACCCTTCTGGACTCAAGCAAAACCTACGGAAACGGAGCTTGCGCTAGGTATATCGCACCGAAAACCGAATCTAGAATAGGCAGATTATTGTTTTGACTATAACTTGTTCTTGATACTTGGATTGAGTTGGTGTGGTGATGTAGGATATTGTCAGGAAGGTCCACGTAAAATTTTACAATTTTTGAATTTTCTACGAGTTTTGGTGAAATTTTGACTTTTTTTACCGAAAAATTTCAGAAAATTATCAAACGAATTCAATAAATCACCAAATTTTACAGAGACACTAAGGAACGATATGGGCAATGTTACTGGGAAATTTCGGAGTCCATTGTTGAGTTTTTTTTTGGGTTAAAAATCCGCATTTTTGCGAGTTTTCGGTAGCCGGGAACGCACCGAAACCAAATCGGAAAAATCCCAAATTTTTACAACGAGTTCCTGGACATATTAGGGACTTACTGAAAGTTTTGGGGAATTTTTTGACTGTGGGTGATAATTAATGTAAATTATTTGGTTAAATATTGTTTAATTAATAATTTATTTAAAGAAGGAAAAAGCCAAAATAAATTCCTAAATTATTTTTCCAAATCTAAAGATTTTTACTAAGTTGTATAAAAGTTTACAGATTTTTATTCAAATTATAGATTAAATGGGAATTTATGGAATTAAAAATGGGTTATTTTAAATCAATTTCGGCAGTTTACCGTATAACAACCTGCCAGAGCCGGAAACTACCCAACCCGACCAGTACTAAAAGTGGAACACCGGGAGAATTTCGGGAGATTCCAGGGCAAATTGGACACTAAGGGGTGTGTCCTAAGATAGTTCGGGCAAATTCCCAACGGTGAAAATGGAAACTCAAATTTGGGCAACTTAGACTCCCCAAACACTCAAACTCCCTTGATGAAAAGTTAATCATTCTTAAATAATCACGTGTTGGTACTATTGATATTCCCGTACCATTATCCGAACATGTTAAACAACCAACTTTTGATGGCACGCGAAACGGTGCCCGGAAGACAAACTAAAAACTAATACTACCCTGACCTCCATCATCATGCCAGTGTCCTATAGACTTAATCCGGGGTGAAAACTCCTGATCGAATCCAAGTTATAACCATTACCAACCTAGATACTGATTTGAGTCCATACTTGCATGCTTGCTATTAAAGTTGGTCTAGTTGCCTGATCACCCTTTTGTTGAGACTACTACTCGTACTGTGAGTTTTCACTTCCCCACTTTTGAATTGTTTTACTATTTTCTGGGGACTTGCATGTTAAAAAAAACTGTGTTGATTACACCAATGTGGGGGTGAGTTTTAACTTCCCCGCTTTTAATTTGTTTTCCTATTTTCTGGGACTTGCATGTTACAAACTGTGTTTATTACACCAACTTGTGGGTGAGTTTCACTTCCCCCCACTTTTAAACTGTTTTACTGTTTTCTGGGGTGATTTGCATGTTACAAAACCATGTTAATTGCACCAACTTGTGATGATGTGAATTTTATAACACATGGTCCGACAAGCTGAAGGTGTCTGTTATAACACGGTCCGGTAAGCTGAAGGTGTCTGTTGTAACACGGTCCGGCAAGCTGAAGGTGTCTGTTATGACACGGTCCGGCGAGCTGAATGTGTTTGTGGTGATAAATCCGTGAACTGTGACTTGTGCAATTAAACTCGTTAACACATATTGTTCCACAACAACTAAACCAGTTGAACTCAGCAGCAGCGTTAGCTGACCCTTTTTAAAACTAACATGCATTTCAGTAAGACTAAACAGGAATAAGGAACGTACGTGTGGATGGCTTGGGTAGCAGAATAAGAGCTGTAGTGGCTCGTAGTACCGTACTTGAACTTATGGTTTGTAATATGATATTATTAGTATGTTAACCGAGGTTCCCTCTTTATGTGATATCATGTTTTTAAATTATGGGGAATTACCATGTGTCTGCCGCACCCTGCAATTGTCTTCCGCTGCGAGTCGGGGTGTGACAGTTTGCTTAAATTTGCAAACGGGTCATAACAATTAGAATTACAAATTTTAAATAGTTAGCCTAAAACCCATTGTTATGGACCCGAGTTGTAGATTTTTAGTTAAACATGAGGACAATCATTTTACGATTAAATAGAATCAAGTTTCGTGTTAAACGGATAAGTGGTTAAAAAGGTACGGAAGATTTCGTATTAAAAATGACAAACATGGATTTTCCTGCAGCAACCCACCGTAGGCTACGGTGGCCTATCGTAGCTTATGGTAGGCTGTTGCTATTAAAAACAGAATGTGCCCATCGTAAGCTACGGTGGCCAGCCGTAGCTTACGCGGTCTGAACAACAAATTTTGTTTTTTAGCAGTTATGGTAGCAGTCCTTTAATCTTACATGACTGCTTTCGAAGCACGCCAGCCAAGCTAGGACAACGAGGAATGAGGGCCAACTGAAAAACAGGTATACACATCAATTACTTGGGCCAGGTCTTGAGGTTTGTTATGTTCTAACACGTTATATGTTTTATATAACTAAAGTTTTAATAATTTGCGTATTGTAGGTGAACTATTTGATGTTGCGGATGATTGATCAAGTGACTTGAAGGACCGAACATTACCGAATATCTAGCTTCCGCTTTTGTTTAATTTGTCTTAGGAAGCGTAATAGTGTAAATATGATTTACAAAGTTTTAAATACTTATAAATTTTAAGTAAACCTTTACTTTGTATGGGATTTTGATTGCATTACTTTAACGAAATGCGAAACCTTTTATTAATTTCAGTTAAGTAAGTTAGGGTCTTACACTAAAGTCTAATACCTCATATCACACATATTAAATAAAAATTGTATTAGAGAAATGAACTATAAAAAACCCCAAAATAATATTATTACCGATATTAAACTAAGTCATTGTTTATATTATTATTTCAACACCCCCCTCAGTTTAATAACCAAAAGGATCATATATGTTAATACTTACAAAAATCTTCAACAAAAGCTTCAAGATTCTTCACACACAGAGAATAACTTCAAGAAATCTCCAAACCTTTGATTAGGGTTTCACTATTCAAAGAAAAACCCAAAAAAAAATTATACTCCATGCACAAATCCCCGGAACCCTAGATCTAGAGTCGACAAATCAAAGATCTACCAAGACTCTTTAGATCTACCAAGAAATTATCCGATCTGGTCAGATCAACACAGACTTGACACCAGTAGCTCAACGAATCAAAAGTAAAACCAAGAGCTCACCCGATGAGCTCTGATACCATGTCAACAAGATGATATTAAAACTCTAATAAAAAAGAACCCAAACCAATTTTTTAAACCTAAAAGTTCTGAAGATTACAAAACACAAATGCTACAGACAATACAACACCAAAATCTCACAACTCTCACAACGAACAGATTATGAACATGATAATCTCTTCTGGACTCAAGTTCTCACAAATAAATCACTGATTCAAGAAGAATTAGTGATGAACAAATGAAACCCTAACAAACTGTTCTAGAGAGAGAATAAAGATCAATTGTTGGTGAAAATATCTCAAAATGAGATAAATGAGATATTCTCCCACTTTCTATAGAGACCCGGATAATACCCATTACCTGGATTTATTGTTAGGTTGTTACAACAACCCGGTATCCAAAGGTCATAAGACAACAACTCAGTAACCCTTCTCTGCATCAGCCCATCCCAAAACTCCTCAGCTGCCCAATGCAAATCCAAGTCAAACCTAAGTCTTCCAAGCAGTCCAATACCTCATATCACATATATTAAAAAAAATGTATTATAGAAATGAATTAAAAAAAAACCTCAACATGATATTATCAATGATATTAAACTGAGTCATTGTTTATATTATTATTTCAACAATATCCACCCTGATCCGATAAAAAGAGAACAAAAACTACGAATGCAAAGTTATAGTCATCAGAAGTTTTGGATAAAGATTTAGCATGTTCTGTAAAGTTCACATGTTAGATTTATTTAATGAAATTTTAGGAATATGTTGCTTACAGACAAACACACGACTTTTTATGTAAGACTAAATGTTGAAATAAATCATGTGTTGGCATATGTCTATCAAAACGTACCAGCCTGTTACAACTAACATGTTTGACCCATTTGCTTGAGCCGTTAAAAACAAATACTCTCAAAATTTTCTTTATTGTTAAGAGATTAACATGGAAATTAAAGACCCTGTGTTTAAATAATATGTCATGTTAGACCAGTTCAGTTAAACAATCGTATTCAACATGTTTAGAAGAAAACAATGTTTGACCTATTTAATAAAATCAAGCTTTGACTAATTAAATAAAGTTAACCCATTTGACACATTAAGTAGAATTTTAGTATAAGTAGTTTCTATTAATAATATTATTCCCTAATAGTTTCCATTAATTTTCAAAATAAGTAATTTAAATAATTTTCACACATTTAACGGGTCTTGTATTAAATGAACAACTAGACAAACTCAGTGAACCCAAACAGACCTAAAGCTGACCCATTTTGTGATATAGTCGTTGTGTAACTCTTTGATAGAATATATAATGTCTTGGTTGCATGGGGTACTTACTTGGAGTCTATCAGAGTAAGGTTTACAAATGGGTGTCCATCTTTTGTCATTTTGTCTTCTATTCATTGTAGTAGTCCAATATATATGATTAGAATATGGGTGCAAGCATATTAAACGTTATTGACGAAATTTTTTGTTAGCATAGTAAGGTTGTTGAATACCTACTACCTGTTCATTAGTTATTACTTTCGTGAAACGGTGCAACTTTTTCGTAGCCACAAAGATAGAAATAGAATCTTGGTAATCATTTGTCAGGTATTGGGATTATTGATGTACGGGTCCAATTCAAAGGTTCACCTCGTGTGACAGTATGTTTACATAGGACCTAATGGAAGTGTAAACATGGTCTTCGATGCGATGTCACATTAGCATATTGAGCTTTGATTCGGCATACAACATGTTAGTATTGTGTAATACTAACATGTGGATTGCGTCTCCCTATAGGAAAAATGAAAAAAAAATGTTTGTAATTAATTGTTACATCAAAATCAGTTGTAGCATAAGCAAAAATTTTAGCATATTCTTACAAACGTATCCACAAATATGTAACAATGTCGAGTTGTTGTAAATGGGGGATCCATTTCCGTAAGGCGCGGACCTGTATTGTTGTACTAGGGAGGCTCCTAGTATAGTTTCCATAACTTCTTACTTGTTTCTCCATTAATAAAAACTTTTAGACAAGAACATAATTAAGCTTCTATTTAGTATACAACCTTAAATAACAAATGACCCAATTCAACAGGTAACACTTTAGCAAACTACCTTCAATATTCTCAAACTTTCAAAAGTTTTCTCACAAAATCTCAATGCCCCCAAAACAAGTAGATATGTCAATTGCAACTGCATACAGAACAATAAGATTTAATAGTTGAATATTGTACAAGTCAGGTCAGGTTGAACAAGTAAAAACAATCCTGAATTAACTATGTTTCTTAGTGTTTTAGGTGTATGAAATACATTATAGGTTGATCTTTTATAAGTAAAAAGGTCGTGGTTTTAGCATTTTAGCCACACTTTATGGAAGTCAAAATAAATTAAATTTATTAGGGATAAAAGTCTTCATCATGACGTGCTTTTAACCAAAGAAAAGTTATAAGGAATATTGCAAAAGCATATATGAGGCCTTTATACATGTTGTCCCATTTCTGTAAAGAATGCCATTTGTATACTAAAATGCAATAGTAATCTAACCTAGGTCGTTTTGATCTTTGATCATAAGAAAAGTTGGTTTTATGAGACAACCAAATTATATATAAATAAAAAAGAAACAGACTTTACACAAAAACCCCAAAATTTTAAGGTAGAATCTTGTGATTCACATTTTAGTACTTTGCACATCAACTTTTTCATTTTTCTATAGTCGTTAGTCAAATTAGAAAATTCAATTTGAGAAAGATATTATACCTAATAAACACTATGCTAGAGACCATCTATTCAATGATTTTTATTTTTCATCTCAAGCTTTACTGTATTTCTATAACAGAAAAAAAAAACAAAAAGTGTATATACCTTCCATTGATCGCAAGCAAATGAAGACACTTAAATATGGCTCACAACAATTGTAGGAAAGCACGTGCAAACTTAATTGCAACCAACCGTAAACTAAAGACTAACAAACATAAGCCATAGATATTAAAATGAATTGCAACACAAAAATAAATTAACAAAATAAGGGGGAAATCAAACACATATATAATTATATATATATATTATTTGTACAAAATTTTAATCAAACAACTGTAACAATATGTAGGTAAATAGAAGGCGATCAATAAACAATTGTAGGTTGATAAAATGTTTGAGTTGTTATTTGGGGATGAACATGTAAATCTAGATTACAACATCAAAACATGATAAACAACCACCATCATTCGTGAGATACAAAATAAGTAATTAGACCAAAGTGTAGTGAACAAACGTGACGGTGTGTTAATTTGGGGAAGTTCCAACTTTAAGGCCGTTAAGGATACTATCAGTTTGTGCAATTGATTACCAAAATATAACTCATCTGACAGAAACTAAAGTAAAACCCAAATTAGAATCCAAGCTCTAATATAAATCCTTAGAGTTAATCCCCATAATCAACTTATAACAGATAAAAAAAATCAAAAACAAATCCACCTGCATGTATATCTGAAAGTCACAAATCAGCCATGTATAAGCCTGCCATAGGAAACCAAAATTACAAAATCCTAAACTATAAAGGGCAAAAATATATCAAAACTTTCGTAGATCAATCAGATTTGGAGTTGCCGGACTTAACCAACAAAAAAAAGCGAAATAAAAAAATCATGAACAAAACTTCTAATCGAATAACGAAAATTATGTTACCTCGTAATCCGAATTGGACCCTAGCCGTCGCCCAAATGTTGCTACCACCACAGTGTGTTCAGAATAGCCTCCGTCCACGTCTACTGTTGCTAACAACCATCTCCACTCCTCGGCGTTCAGAATCGCTTCTCTATCTTTTTCTCTCTCTATTTCTTTCTTGATCAGATTGGTTGTATGTGAAAATAACATTGTTACGTGGAACCCAAAAGAGTTTCACTTGGCGACTAAGCAAAGCAATTCTGACATAACTTGCCAGGCAGCTACAGACACAAAAATGCACCAACAAACTCCCCCTTGGCTGTTGCTTGGTCTTCGGTCTTCACTTCTAGTGGCTTGCTTCGAACCACGAGCTTCCAGCATGAATACCTCGGTAGTAGCAAAAACAAGCAACGCGTTGAAATAGTAATGCTTGATGCGCGTCCTTGTCTTCGTAGAAGATGTCGTGTTGAATTAGCTTCTTGATGTCACTCTCCGACATGTTTACGATCCACATTGGATCCAGTATCGAAAATTGTCTTCGTCGTTCTTGAAGACGATGACTGCTTCATGAGTGTCTGAATCATAACACAACAACTTCATATTTCCCAGAAAGTCTTGTTTCATCGGCATGAGCGGAATTTTGTCTAAAATCTTCACCGGCTTGTACACGAGCTTGTAACGAGCAGTGTTAGTGGCCGGGTCTAGGTGTACTTGATCTGCTCATACATAGGAAACTGAGGCTTGTATAATTCATCCTTCCAACCTTTGCGTC
This sequence comes from Scalesia atractyloides, assembly GCA_947069175.1. NCBI lineage: Eukaryota > Viridiplantae > Streptophyta > Magnoliopsida > Asterales > Asteraceae > Scalesia > Scalesia atractyloides. Next base: position 750 of record CAMTDV010000662.1, on the reverse strand, counting down.
GCTCGATCCTTAGCTTTCTAGCGAAAAGCGTTGCACCTTCATAGTTTGATCGGTTGATCAAGTTTAACCTGGCTAATACTGCAACATCATAAAAAGGCAACGTTAAAATGCTAAGGAGATATTTGAAGTATTGGATTCCGTGTTCACGCTTAACAGCCATGCAGTGAATATCCTTCACGAACATCCTACTCAGAATTCGGCCTTGCGGTCGATCCTTTTCATACTTCATATAATCGACTTAGGTGTCTTCGCCAAGAACTGTTTCCTCCACTCTTCAAAGGTGTCAGTGGGAATATCAGATGTGTCACGACTCTTGAGTTTTTCGTCGATCTCATCCAATTCTCACGAAGCGAATCACCATCAAACGGATCAAACTCCGTTCCATCTTCTCGAACATACTTCGAATTTTCAGCATCTCCTTCGAATACAATCTCTTCCAGACCATCCAAATTAACTACCTCGGGTTCACTTGGAATCTCATCGATAGTAGCATCATCTACTATCTCCATTTCTTTCAACGCTAAAATCTTGTTCCTTTGAGAGTTCAGACACAAACTCTCCTTCTTCCAACTCTTCACCAGTTACAGGATGACACACCTGTATTGGCTGTACATCTATACCTTCAGACACTATGACATCAACATCTGATGTCATTCCTCTTTCAAAACTTGAAACAGAACTTTCACCAACATCCACAACAACACTTTCAACGATTACCAATTGAAGATCAAGTTCTTCAACGTCTTTCAT
>CAMTDV010000661.1:0-10231 GCA_947069175.1 Scalesia atractyloides | reverse complement strand
AAATTTTTTTTTTTTTTTTTTTTTTTTTAAAAAATTTTTTTTTTTTTTTTTTTTTTTTTTTTTTTTTTTTAAAAAATTTTTTTTTTTTTTTATTTTTTTTTTTTTTTTAAAAAATTTTTTTAAAAAAAAAAAATTTTTAAAAAAATTTTAAATTTTTTTTTTTTTAAAAAATTTTTTTTTTAAAAAAAAAATTTTTTTTTTTAAATTTTTTTTTAATTTTTTTATTTTTTAAACCCCCCCTTTTTTTTTTTAAAAAAAATTTTTTTTTTTTTTGGGTTTTTTTTTTTTTTTTTTTTTTTTTTTTGTTTTTTTTTTTTTTTTTTTTTTTTTTTTTTAATTTTTTTTTTTTTTTTTTTTTTTTTTTTTTTTGGGGGGGTTTTTTAAAAAAAATTTTTTTTTAAATTTTTTTTAAAAATTTTTTTTTTATTTTTTTTTAAAAAATTTTTTTTTTTTTTTTTTTTAAAAAAAAATTTTTTTTTTTTTTGGGGGTTTTTTTAAAGTTTTTTTTTTTTTTTTTTTTTTTAAATTTTTTTTTTGGTTTTTTTTTTTTAATTTTTTTTTAAAAAAAAATTTTTTTTGAAAAAATTTTTTTTTTTTAAAATTTTTTTTTTTTTTTTTTTTTTTTTTAATTTTTTTTTTTTTTTACGGAAAAAATTTTTTTTTTTTTTAAAAACCCCCTTTTTTTTTTTTTTTTTTTTTTTAAAAAAAAAAAATTTTTTTGGGGTTTAAAGTTAAAATTATGAAGTTTTGAAAAAAAAAAAAAAGTTGAATTTAGGAAAGGTTTTTAAATTTTAGGTGCTTGAATGTCAATTGGGGTTTTATTCCCCTTTTTTTTGGCAAAACAAAACTCTTGAAATTTTTTTTCCTTTTTTTTTTAAACCTTTTCTTTATATCCCCTTTTCTTATCACAAAAAAAATTTAAATTTTTTAAAAAATTAAATTTTATTTTTTCGGGCAGTATGTTAAATTAAAAATAAAAATAAAAAATTTTTTTCATCGTTTCAAATTTTAAAAAATTTTTTTTTTAATAAAGTTATTTTATATATATGAATTTTTTTTAACTTTTTTAATTTTACTTTTTTTTGATTTTCCTTTTTTCATAAAGGGTTTTTCACGTGAACCAAGATTACCATGTTTCACAACTTTTTTTCAATTTTGGTAAATTGATTTTAAAAAAAAAAAAAAAGAAAAAAAAAAGTGATCAAGTGCCTTCGTGCCCCAATCAAAACCCCAGTTTTAAAAACCTTAAATCAGGCAGTATCCCCAAAGGGGGGTTTTGCAAATTCAAAATTTTCCCAGTGTGGGGTTTTTTTTTTTTTTTTAAACATTTTTTTTTTTATTTTTTTTTGGAAAAAAATTTATTAGTTATCAATAAAAACCCGTTTTTTAGGCATTTTTGTGGTGGGGAAATAAAATTTAATAGTTTTTGGGGTTTTTCTTTTAAGTCCCCCTGGGTTTCTAAATTTTCATGGGCCTATTGTGGGGCCCAAAACGTAGGAGCCAGGGGATTTTTTCCCGGGGGAAAAACCAAAATTAAACCAATTTTTTTTAAAAAAAAAAAATTCCCCCAAAAAAGGGGGGGTTTTCAATTTGGAAAACTTTAAAAAAAAAAAAAAACCCCAATCTTTATTTTTAAAAAAAAATTTTTTTTGTAAAAAAATCAAAAAAAAATAATTTTTTTATTTTTAAAAAAAAAAAATTTTTAAAAGTTTTAAAAGGATAATTTTTTTTTTTTTTTTTTAAAAAATTTTTTTTTTTAAAATTTTTTGGTTTTTTTAAAATTTTTTTTTTAATTTTGGTTAAAAATTTTTTTTTTTTTTAAAAACCCCCCTTTTTTTTAAAACCCTTTTTTTTCCCAAAAAAAAATTTTTTTTTTTTTTTTAAAAAAAAAAGGGTTTAAAAATTTTTTGGGGGTTTTTTAAATTTTTAAAATTTTTAAATTTTTTAAAAATAAAAAAAAAATTTATTTTTTTTTTGAAAAAAAAGGGGAAAAAATTTTTTAATTTTTTTTAAAATTTTTAAAAAAATTTTTTTTTTTTTTTAAAAAAAATTTTTTCAAAATTTTAAAAATTTTTTTTTTTAAAAAAATTTTAACAAAAATTTGGGGGAAAAAAATTTTTAAAAAAAAAAAAATTTTAAAAAATTTTTTTTTTAAAAATTTTTTTTTTTAGGGGGAAAAAAAAAAAAACTTTTTAAAAAAAAAAAAAATTCCCCCCAAAAAATTTTTTTTTTTAATTTAAATAAAAAAAAAAAAAAAAAAAAATTTTCCCAAAAAAAAATTTTTTAAAATTAAAATTTTTTTTATTTTTTTGTTTTTTTTTAAAAAAAAAAATTTTTATTTTTTTTTAAAAAAATTTTTTTATTTTTTATTTAAAAAACTTTTTTTTTAAATTTTTTTTTTAAAAAAAAATTTTTAAAAAAATTTTTTAAAAAAAAAACTTTTTTATTTAATTTTTTTTTAAAAAATTTTAAAAAAAAAATTTTTTCAAAAATTTTTTTTTTTTAAAAAAATTGTTATCTTTTTTAAAAAAAAAAAGGGATAATTTTAAAAAATGAAATTTTAAAAAAAAGTTTTATTTATTATTTAAAAAAAAAAAAATTTTTTTTTAGTTAATTTTTTTTTTGGTTTTTTTATTTTTTAAAAAAATAAGAAATTTTTTTTTTTTGGGGTCCATAAAATTTGGGAAAAAATTTTTTAAATTTTTATAAAAAAAATTAAAATTTAAAATTTTATGATTTTTTTTTTATTTTTTTTGGGGTTTTAAATGAAGATTAAAGCCCGCCCCGGGACCCAATGGCAAAAAGGGTTGTAAAAAATGCTGGGTTAGAAAGCCAAAACCCATAAGGGAAACCCCCCCTTTCCCATGTAGAAAACCAGGGGAAAAATTTTTTCAAGCCTTAAAAATATTTTTTTTTAAAAGGCTTGTCAAACAATTTTTTTTTTTTTTTTCCCTTTTTTTGGGTTGGGTTTCCGTTGAGGGGCCCCCTTGTTTCTCTACGATTTCCCCTTGCTTGTCCTTTTTTTGGGGGTTTTCCCCCCCAGTGCAATACCCCAAAAGTTATTAAATTTTAAACCCCAAATTTCTAAAAATTTTTTAAAAATTTTTTTTTTTATAATTTTTTTTTTTATATTTTTTCCCCTCAAAAATTTTATATTCAAAAAAAACCAAAATTTAAAAAATTTATTTTTAAATATAATAAAATCTTATAAAATGATTTCTTTTTAAAAAATTTTTCCCCTTTATTTTTTTTTATTAAGTTTCCCATTTAAAAATTTAGGAAAAAAATTCGTTAAAATTTTTAAAAAAATATTAAATTTTTTTTATAAAAATTTATTTTTATTTTTTTTTTTTTTAATTTTTTTTTTTTTTTTTCTTTTTTAAAAAAAAGAAAAAATTATTTGGTTTTAATAATTTTCCAAAAAAAATAAATTTGTAAACTGGTTTTAAATGGGGATTTTAAAAAGGGGTTTTCTTAAAAATTAATTTTTTTAAATATTTTTAAAGATCGGGTTTGAATAAAAAGGGGAAATTTTTAAATGGGAAAACCCCAAATTAAAAAATTTTAAAGTTAAAAAATTTATTTTAAGGGGTTTTAAAAAAAATATTTTTTTTTTTTTTATTTTTTTAATAACCTTTTTTTTTTAATTTTTAAAATAAATGGGGGGGATTTGGTTCCCAAAAGGTTTTTTTTTAAAATTTTTTTTCCCCCCCTTTTTTTTAAATTTTAAAAGGCGAAATTTTTAAAGGTTAGAAAAAAAAAAATTTTTTAAAAAAAATTTTTTTTAAAGGGGCAAAAAGGGTTCTGGGGCTGGGGTTCCCCCAATTAAAACCCCAAAAAAAAAACCCCTTTTTTAAAAAATTTTTTTTAATTTCCCTTTTTTTCCCAAAAATATTTTTTTCTTCTTGGTAAAAAACAAAAAAATTTTACCTTTTTGAAAAAAATTTTAAAGGGGAAATAAAATAATTTCACAAAGTATTAAAAATTTTTTTTATAAAAATAAAAAAAAAAAAAAATTTAAAAAAAACAATTTTCCAAAAAATTTTAATTTAAAAAATAAAAATTTTAAAAAAAAAAAAAAGTGTTTAAAAAAAAAATTTAAAAAAATTTAATTATTTTTAAATTTTTTTTAAAATTTTTTTTTATTTAAAAAAAAGAAAAAAAATTTTTTAAAATTTTTTTTTAAAAAATTTAAAAAAGGGTAAACTAATATTTTTATATTTTTTTTGGTTAAAAGTTTATTTTAAAAATTTAAAAAAAAAAAAATTTTTTTAAAAAATTTTTTTTTTATAAAAAAAAAAAAACAAATTTAAAAAATTATAAAAAATTTTTAATAAATTTTAAAAAAAAAAAAAAAAACTTTTGATCAAATAAAAATTCTTTTAAAAACAAAAAATTAAAAATTATTTCCATAAATTAGGTATATTTTAAATTTTTAAAAAATTTTAATTAAATTTAAAATTTTAAAAAACCCATAAAAGGAATGGAGTAAAATTTAAGAAAGTAACGGCTTTTGCTTTTTTCCTATTTTAAAATTTTTTTCATTAAATTTTTCTCTAAAAAAAATAAGGGTTGGCAACAATTATTCAAAATTTTTTTTTCCCATCAAAAAAAAAAAAAAAAGGTAAACAACAAAACTTTATTTAATGCAATAGTTTTGTTTAATTATTTTAAAAGAAAAATAAAGTTTAAATATAATAAAATAGATGAAGTTTTTTAAATAAAATGAGAGTTATTTTTAGAATAGTATGATACCCGGTTTTTGTTTTTGGCTGGGATCAGGAAGAAAAGTGTTCTACCTAGGCAGTTTTTTTATATTGTTTTATTATGATAAAGGAGAATGCAACTTCATAATTTCTTTTAATTTAAAAACAAATAAACTGTTTGTATTGCTGTCCTAAAAATTTATCGCCGTCCCCAGAAAACCGAATACAAAAATGAATAAATGCAAAAGATAAAAGTAATCATAGTGCCCAAAATAGAAACAATAAGTTTGCAGGCATCTCCCCAGGGGGGACACATGGCCCTTGGGAAAACCCCAAATCAAAGATTTTAAAATTGTTGATTAAACCCTTGGCTTTATGTGTCTCAGATGGTCAAGTCTAGACTTTGTAAAAGTGTATTGGAAAAAAGAGTAACCTCACCCCCGAATAACCCTTTACCTATACTTTAAACAAAAATGTTCAGCATGATCCGCCCCATCGAAGGGGTTAACAGTCTCAGATGGAAAAGAAAAAATCCCATGTGAATACCCCCAAATCCCAAAAAACACCCAAAAAAATACGAGCCATAAATCATGAACCAAAAGAAAAAGTAAAAATCTTGGACAATAATGTCACCCCATAGAAAAACCCCCTTAAATAAAAAAAATTAAAACAAAAAACCGTTACCTTTGTTTTAAGACCAAACGAAGTGAAAAACGTCCCAACAATAAAGGTACCCTCACGATGAATCCAAAATACCAAAATCAACAATTCAAGAACATGTAAAAAAAAAAATACAAAGTTGTAAGTGGAAAAACTCCCGTAATACTTGAAAATTGAAGGGTTTTGGAATGCCTGATAAGAAAAAAAAATAAAAAACAACCCTTTAAAGAAACGTAACCCCAAGGTATAATCGCACAAAAAAAAACTTAAATATGGTTTTGGAAAAATAAAACGAAAAAAAAAATTTGTCACGCGCCAAAAAAGAATTGGTAACATTAGTAAACGAGGACAAGGTAGTATAACCCCCCCCCAACCCAAAGCGTACAAACACGAAAAAAAAGACGATCAAGAAGATTAATAAGAGAACAAAAAATCGTTCCCAAAAATTCCGGAAAAACGCTGGGTTCGCCATAAACGTAGTACGAGAGATAGATGTAGATAGAGAGGAAAGAGTGAGGTGTGAGATGAGAGAAGAAAAGGGGAAAAATAGGGGCAAGAGTCAATTTTTTAAAACCCCTATACAAAAATGTAAAAATCAAGCAAAGAAAAGAAACAAATTTAAACGGGAAAAAACCAACAAACCCAAATAAGAATTTGAAAATCTAAAATTCTTACAAATAAAAATATTATAAAAATTAAAATCGGAGGATTTTACTTGGCTTTAAATGTATGAAATGAAAGGTTGTTTTTTTTTTGCCCGGTTTTTACCCATTTGTTTGAGTAAAATTTTTTTTTTATTATTAAAGTAAAAGAAGAAAACTTTAAATAAAAAAGTTTTTAAAAAATTAAAATAACTACAAGAAAAGTGACAAAAATGTTGTTATGAAGCAAATGGGCCTGGCAGGGCCCCCAACTAAAGGGGACCATAAATAAGGATCTTGGAAAAGGGAAAGAAACATGGAGAATGAATAAAAAAAGGGGGTAGAACGAATTTTAGGGATGAAAAAATTTTTTTGAATGGGCTACTTCTTCCACCCTACTCCCCCTATTTTAGTTTGAATTACTTTGTTTTTGCATTTGTAAGGGTTTTTAGCGTTTATATAATTTTGATTTTATGTTCCCGCATTGTAAATTTAAACCATTCATTAAATGTGATGTTACAATGGGCAAAAACCAAAGGGGGTGGATGGAAAAGGTTTTAGGGTTTATTTTTGGGTTTAAAAAATCATAAAAACAATTTAAGTTATTTTTTGGTTTTTGCGATTTTTTTTCTTTAATTTTTGGTTGGCTTCAAAATTTAAAATCATGGTAAATGGTTTGGTGTGTGTTAATTGCGAGACCCGGTTTAAATTTTATGTGATTTTTTAAAGTATTTCGTTTGGTTATGGTTTAATTATTTTTTTTGGTTTTATTAAATTAAAATTTGGGGAAATTTAAATTGTATTAATGCCAAAATTTAACCTTATTGCCCCTAAATTTAATATTAATATTAAATCAAAACTTTATGAATCAAAAAGTTCCTTTTGTCTAGTCGTTCACCACCAGATACCCAGGGCCTTGTGTTGACATCCAATTTCCCCCTTAAGTGTCCCAATAATGTCCGTTCAACCGCTCAAAATATCTTGTCAACATCGCTTTTAACCCAAAAGGTCCCCTCAACATCACAAGTTCAAAAATTATTGTCAATTCCGCACCATTTTGTTATAAAAAGCGTTTCCAAAATTTATTGCTTCTCTCAGAGGGATTTTTTTTGGTTTACAAACCCCACCACCAACAAAAACCCCACTCTAAAAGGAATCCAAGTGAGTGCAAAAACCTTATCTGTCATTTTTGCTAAAGGCTTAAAGTAAGCACAAGGCCCCAAAATTTAGGTTTTCTCTTTAAAAATGCTTTTAAATGAATTGTTTGAATTAGAATATCTCCCTTTTGGGTAAAAGGAGAACGGCAATATAAATTTCCTTACCCCAAACACTAAAACCACACAATCCATTCTTAAGTCATTATTACTATAAATAAATCATTTTAAATATTTCCAAATTCAAATTCCTTTTAAACAATCAAAATTTATTAAACAAACCTTAAAAATTCAACAATTGATAAGAAACTTATGCTTTAATATTTATTAAATATCATCATTTACAACAATAAATAATATTTTGTTTAAAAATTTTTGTATCATTATTTAAATCCTAAACAAATTTGTTCCAATATCAATCAATTCAACGGTTTTCCAAGCATGTCCAACAAAATCAACTTTAAACAAACACGACTCAAAGTTCCTTGTAAAACCCCTATTAATTTGTAAATACTAATCTCAAACACCAATTTTTATTTCATGCGAATTTTTTTCTTTTAATAGATACGTGATCCAATTTATTACTTTTATTTAAAGTTTTTTTGAAACTTTTTTAATTTTTGAATAATTACAACAGAAATTCAAATTTCAATTATGATATTTAAATAATTTTGATGTATTAAAACTTTTGAAAGTTGGTGAGTTTTATGTTTTGAAGAAGATATGAATTTTTATTTTAATTTTTTAGTTTTTTAAATCTTTAAAATGATATTTAAAATAATTTTGTACTAAATTAGTTAATTGTTGATTCTTGGATGACACTTAAGTGAGTTTTTTTTGTTGAAGAGGATAGAATGTTAGTTTGAGTTAAAAAATGGGTTGATTGGATCTTAAACGTAAAGGTTTTTTTAAGGAATTAATCTTTTTTGGCTTTTGCCCCCGGGGAAAGAAAAAAAATTTAAAAATTTTTTTTTTTTTGGGGACATTTTAAGGTTTGATTTAAGGGTTTTTTTTTATAAAAACAACTGTTTTTTGCCGGGTTAAATCTTTTGGGGAAATAAAAAAATTTTTTTGATAAAACCTTTTTTTTTTAAAAAGGGTTTATTCAAAAAAAAATAAATGCAAAAATTAACAGTGGAATTAGCAGTCTGTGTTGGAATTAAGGTTTTTGTATTGAATGAAAACAGGCACCGACCATTTTGAATATTGTGATGAAATGTATTGGTTTTTAATTTCTTTGGTTTTTTAACGAGATGATGATTGTCTGTAATGGGCTATAATAAGAATTAAGGGTGCTATTTTTTAAAAAAAATGAATCTTTGAATATCAATTCAAATGCTAATATAAGAAATTTATTTAAATTTAAAAAAAAAAAAAAAAAAATTGAAATGTTTTGATGAATCGGTGTGAAAGGATTCGTTTGTAAGGAATCGGTTTTGAATACGATGAGGAAAAATCGAAAGTGCGTTGTTGTTGAAGTAAAAGTTAATTATTTATTTACTGGATGGGTTATTTATAGAGGATGATATAGTTTGGGTCCTAAACTCGGAAAGAGACTTATTTTTGGCTTAGTTGGACCTCGGAATCATTTGCAGGTACACAATTTTTCTGTTATATGTAAATAATTTTAAAAATATGATGATGTTTTGAAATTAGAGGGCTTATTTAAACGTTGGGTTTTTAAAAAGTTAGTCAGTTACTCTTTTTTTAAAAAGCGTTCAAATTGAGAAAACCCAGGAAAAGTTTCATGCAGTAAAAACACGTTTGAAGAGGCGGGCCCAAATTCGTTATAAAAGACTAAATCTATTGGGGAAAAGTTCAGAACAGGTCTCTTCTTTCTTAAGAGAAGTAAAACTTATATAAAATATTTTAAATCTTTTTGACAAACCCAAATTTTATGTTTTTAGTGGAATTTGGTGATGAAAAAAATTTAGAAGGGGAAAAGGGGGAGAATGATTTTTTGATTTGAGCTTCCCCGAGATTTTGGTAGGTGAAAAAGGGGAAAAGAATGATTTGGAAACAATCAAAAGCTTTGAAAAGCTGATTCACAACATTAAAGATTAGGAGGGAAAATCAATGGATTCTGATTTGATGTCAGCGGATGGTGGAAGTCTGAAAAAGATTGCATTGTATGATGTCGTTTATTTTAAGGAAATTAAAAGGGTTTGGGGATGTTGGGTAAAACCTAATTGATTGGGGTTGGGGGGGAAAAAAGTGGTGAGGTGTTCCGTGATTCCCCATATTTTAGGTGTTTTATACTCTTGAATTGATGAAGATCTGGTTTTGGGTTGGGGGGTTAGGTATGATAAATATCTCTAAGCTTTTTGCTTTTTTTTTTTATGAATGTTGTATAGTTGAATTTGCCAAAAAATACATTGCAAAGGTACATCCAAAACCCATGGGCTGCTTTTTATTTAAGTCTTTATATTGTTTTTCTCCCCTAATTTATTTTTTTTTTATTTTATATAGATTTAAATCTTCTTTAAAAATGGACCTTTCCAATCTTTTTATTTTTTATTTTTTATTACTACAGCTATGTTTAAGTTTTTATATTGGTTTTTTTGCTACTGTCTTTAAGTTTTTTATTGTTTTTAACCTCAATATTTTATTTCATTTTTTTTTTGTATGATGAAATATTTCTTTTTAAATTGTAAACAAAGGTTACTAATTTCAATCTTTGAAATGAAAACAGGGATATATTTTATATTTTTAGATTTTGTTGGTTAAGTTTTTGTTGATTAGGTGAAACTTGTAAAGAAAGGGGTTAAAATGCAAAAAAAGGTGTGGAATTTGTGTTTTTGTGACCAATGTGGGGAAGAAGGGACTACCGAAAAATGGGTTTTGGATGATGTTTTTTGGGATTTGCCCTAAGGTGCAAAATCAAATCAAAATATTGTTGTTGAAGAAAAAAATTTAAATTTTTAATTATTTTGATGGGTTACTTTTTATTTGCAGGATGACATTGTTTTTGGTCCTCGTAGAAAAACTACTTTTGTTGGCCCTTTCCCGGAGCCTCGGGAAAAAATTTGAGGACACAAATTTTTGTTATATTTTAAAATTTTTGTATGGT
>CAMTDV010000660.1:0-15135 GCA_947069175.1 Scalesia atractyloides | reverse complement strand
TTTACATTTTTTTAATTTTTTTGAAAAGTCGCTATATTTACTCAACAAAAAATGATTTACCAACTATCCATGCACATGTGCATTTTCGTCATTTCTTTGACAAATTTCGTAATACATTACAAACATTAGACAATTGTACTTTCATTTACACTACCATGTGTAACACACTATTTTTTACGTTACCAATATTAGCAATGCATATGTGCATCTATATATATCAACATGAAATAAGGTGTTTTGGTACACTAAGTTGAATACATTTTCTCTTTTATCTATCACATCATCCATAATACACTACCATTCACATGTGCATTTTCATCATTTCTTTGACAAATTCCGTAATACATTACAAAATCAGACAATTGTACTTTCATTTATACTACCATGTGTAACACACTACTTTTTACGTACAATATAAAGAAATGCACATGTGCATCTATATGTATCAACATGAAATAAGGTGTTTTGGTACACTACTTTGATTACACTTTCTCTTTCATCTATCATACCATCCATAATGCACTTCCAATACCTCCTACCATCCATAATAGAATACCATTACCTCCTACCATTTATAATACATACCAATACCAATATTTTCACTTTTATTACATGTATATCAACACCGTTTATACCATCCAATCAACATATTACATCATAAAAATGACAACTATAATGAACCCATCAACCACTAGATATAACTAAACCAAAAAACGTATATATATAAGCCTACTTCATCATTCAAAATCACAAACTTTTTTGTACCAAAACACGGTATATAATTGTTATACATAATGATGCACATGTGCATTTAATGTAAAATTGAGTGTATTATGGATGGTATTGTAAATTAAAGTGCAATTGTCTACTAGTGATAACGTATTACTGAATTTGCCGAAGTTATGATACATACGCACATGTGCATGGATAACTGTTACTCGAAAAAAAGAAGTTTTTTTTTGTAACGAAATATAACGATTTTATTAAAAAAATATTAAAAAAATTGTGTTTTTATTTTTTTAGATTTTATTTGCAATAAAGGTGTCTCGCATGAACCTTACCATATATACATATATATATGGTTAGGATCATGTGAGAAGCACTATGCTAATTGGACACTTGAGAAGCATATATATATATAATATATTGGAGTATATATATAGTATAGTTAGGATCATGTGAGAAGCACTATGCTAATTGAGAAACTTGATAAGCATTTGGACCACACATTTTTTCTAAGCTTTTCGTAATATACACATACGTATAGTTAAAATTGACTATATACATATGTGTATAATCCAATATACATATATGTATATAGTGAATTTTAGACTATACGTATGTGTATATTACGAAAAGCTTAGAAAAATGTGTGGTCCAGAATGCTTCTTAAGTTTCTCAAATAGAATGTACTTCTCCTAGGATCCCTTATAATTATATATATATATTAATATTAATATTAATATATAAATATAATAATAATATATATTTCTTTCCATTCCTTGAAGGAATGAAAAAAAACACTATTTACCAAGGAACGAGAACTGTTATATTTGGAAGGACTTTAGAATGCTCCATTCCATTACTACATGGTAACCAAACATACTTCTTTTCATTCCATCAGAATGATTTATTCCATTCCACCTTATTTTTTTTTACTTTAATCACAACAGTTTTGTTTTCTTAGATGTTTTAAAGGGATTTGTGATCTCAAGTATTGACAAGCTCACCCCATGGTCTATACCAGAATGCGTTGTCTTAAGGTAAAAATGTTATTGGAATTTGAAAAGATACTTAAGGTATGAAAGTTATGCACAATTATATTGTATTCATAATCATTTTTAAAAAGAACAAAGAAGTGCTTCCAGACTAACTCACCTCGTGCCATCCCATATTACTAAACACCGTATGTTTTGACACGAACCTCTTTCGACCCATTACTCAGCCTTTGAAACTTTATCTTTTCGTAGTTAACTCTGGGCACTGTTGACATTTTTTAACCATTGATTCTTACTTCCAGTGGTTCGAGGGTGGTTGGCTTGAAACTTGAAAGTATTTTAGTCGCATGGAAAAAAAAGTCAGCCATTGATAGTCGCATGGAAAAAAAAAGTCAGCCATTGATAGTTCAACAAGGCGGCAAAGTCTCGCAGTAAAAGTTCATAATTGAAATTTTATTTTTTATTATTTTATATTTAATATGTAATTTTAGTTGTAAGAACTATTTACATATTAATAAATTGTTATTATTATTATTTTATTATTATTATTATTTTATAGTATGTTATATAAAAGTAAAAAATAGAAATATATTTAAATAATTAATGAATAAAAAACGAGCATAAATAACCACTCATGAGCCGAGCCGAGCTAGAATCTTAGAAATATAGCTCTTAATTCTCTAAGCAGACCGAGCTTGAGGCTGATTGGCCAGTCCTCCAAGCTTGTTATACTTGAGCCCAGAACATTTTTATGTACAGCCCAACCGTTTTTTCATTAAGCTCGCAAAATAATTATTACATAACCGTTTATGAACCTGGTTCGGGTAAAAGAGACGATTTCAGAAATTTCAAACAAACATCTACTGATTGTCTAATTGTCAAATCCAAATGTTCACTAATGTAAAAGAGACAAAATTTTATAAATTAGATCAGCCTACCGATGCATTTCTTCTCTCCATACTAGGCCTTCGCCACCTTGTAATCCAATCTCCAGTATGACAAGTCTACTGATTCAATGCTTTGTGAAAAGCAACCTGCACAATCAACAAACCGTAAATGCCAATTAGGGGTGTAAACGGGTCAGAGCTGATCCCAAGCTAACCTAAGCTCGCGCTAAGCTCATATAAAGCTGTCTATAAAATCGAGCAACCTCAACCATGATCGTTTATTATTTACTAAATATTTTAATTGTTATATATTTCTATACATAAAATTATTTATATAATTTTGTTATTTTAGTTTTCTACATATAATAATATATATTGTTTATTCAACTTAATCATTATTTAATATGTAATTATAAACTTATCATACAGATATAATAATACAAATAACAGGCTTGTTTGGGCTTGTGTGCGTCAAGCTCGGCTCATTTTGAGCTTTTTCTGATCGATCTTGAGTTCACGAGCAATCGAGCATCTTGGCTCATTTACACCCATAGTGCAATCAACATCATGCAAACATAAACACAAGACCAGAAGACAACCAACAACTATTAATCTAGGTAAAATCAGATATGTGACCAGATAGATCTAACATTGATAGTAAACCAGCAGGTAAGGAAAGCGCATCTCAAAAACCCAGTTCAGAAGGCTGGTCCTTGTTCAACAATGATGTTCTTCTACCCTTGTAATAATTTCAATATATTACTTGGGTACGTGTTTGATATTTAGACTTATAGACTTGATGCGAAAACACTTAAAGGTGGTGTTACTTTCCCTGTTAAGTCATGGATGTTATATAAGTTGCTAATTGTGTATAAGAATTAATTTTGAAAGGGTAAATTTAGTTTAGATTTCAAAATTTATCAGTAGAATTATAAGATCTTAAGTTTTGTAACGTGCATCGAGTTTTTGTGATTTTGATTTATATTATCTACGGTTTTGCATTTACTAGTCATATGTTGGACGTTTGAACAACTTGTACATGTATTGAACTTAAAAATCTTACATCTGTAAGTAATTTATAATAGAGTTGGAGATAAGAAAGTTGTAAATTCACAAACTTAAAATATAATATATATTTATCAAATATTTATATCTTTTTTCAGTAGCAAAGGGCTAACATGGTCATTTGCTTTAGCACTTGGCCCTGATAAATGAACTTTTGTTATCTGCTATGTCAGATATCATTTAAATGATTTTTTAATTAATTATGCTGAAATTTAATACCTTTTTTGTAATAAAATTCAACGATTTTGTGTTGGTTTTTCGAATTCTTATGTTAGATAAAAGCAACTCCTAATATGCAATATTGTTACATAAAAGTGAAAATTTCAACTCATGTACTTACGAAACTTGAGAATCAAATAGCTACAAGAACAAGACAGATGGGTAAAACAATTCAACAGCATCTAGGGTCTGTTGTAATGCTTACAACCTCCAAAATCGTATTTATTCAAAGATTCATGTTGTTATTGTTATAATATTGTACAATGTAATCATAAATAAAACATAGATACTTAAAAAGAGGTTACAAGAAATGGGATCTGTTGGTCAAACTCGGCCCGCCCATTTCAACACATCCTTAAAATGACTATTACCCAACCCGCCCATTGAGTATGCATCGAATAATACTTACAGAAGTTGATGTTTTGAGCAGCTCCCTGATTGCCATAGTTGCATAGCAAGATGCTGCAAGTGTGAAGCTCAATTTGAGGGCTAACTGCTCCCCTTGCAACACTGCTTCTTCGTTTTGTGTTTTGTTAGGTTTTGTAACGATGTCTAAATCCGTCCTTGTCAACGGGATACTTACGTCTTTATACTTTATCAACTCCCTGCAACAAACAACCCTTTCAGAAGTTGGTCTAAAATTCCTAGATAGCAAAGTAATGGTAACAAAATAACGGTAACATTCATGATAACAATATATAATGAAACTAATATCAGAAAAGTAACTGCTACAAAATAATCAAGTATCAAAATTTCATTTCTCGCAAGGAAGACAAGAAGACATAAGTTACCATTCAAAATCCTTTGCTTTTCCAAATACCCGTCGATAAGCTCCAGTCATGCTTGTTAGCGAGAACTCCCTGGCAAAATTTAGTAGCATTTATTACATATAACACTAGTTCTGATGTTGCTTAAATGCACATCCATTAGTATAAATAGAGGGTCGGAATATGTTTTTTCCACCAATTTAATACAGTTTTAACACCGGGAAACATGTAATATGTATACTAAAACTGGAATTGTATTCCAAAAGTTTGTTGAGACCCCTCAAGCCAATGGAAGTAGGATAACTAACTTGACGTTATGCATACTCTCTGTCAAGCTGACACCATCCTGTCATGGAACAAACACTACATTCATGATTGATATGGGATTGTTAAAAAAAAGGCATGTAAAAAGAGGAAACCAAAAGAACTTATTATTGAGAAAAGACAGAATAGATACACGTCTTAAGTGGATGTTCACAAGTAAACTTTAGAAACATGGAAATAATGATGTTCATAATGGAAGTCCAAAAAATAGCAAAGCGCGGTATTAAAAAATTTTCATAAATAAATTACAAGTCAAGGATGTATATTGTCAAAAAAAATTATGATGTAAAGGCCAGTGAAGTCATGGGTTAGTCCATTTCATTGTGGTGCGCATGGTTCAATTGGTTAAGTTATTATCCTTAACCGAAGTCATCGGTTAGTCTATTTTATTAACCAATCAGATTTTGGCTAATCAGTTCAGTTTATTTGGTTAGATTGACGATTTTATTCGGTTCGTTCAATTTCAGTTAATAGCAAAACCAAACTTGCGCTATAAGTTTTAGCTTAGAAATACATGAAACTGAGGTGTAAATACATGAAATGGATGTATAAATAGTAAAATACATGAGACGAAGGTATAAAATATGAAATACGTGAACTTAAGGTATAAAAGCTAGAAATATATACACGAGTAAATTACAAAAGTTGTCCTTTATATTTATACCAAATTTCAAAGATTGTCCTTTGTCTTTAAAATTGATGGAATTCGTACTTCATGTTTACAAATCTTGCACATTATGTGTCCTTTGACCCTAACTAAGTTAAGTTTTTTCATTAAAAGAGGTCCCACAAGGGTATTTTTGTCTTTTTACCTATTTGTTTATAAATATTTTAATAAATAATAAAATTTTAAACTTAATATATATCTACACAAAATCACTCATTGACACTTCTCGCCCCTCTTTTTCTCTGGTTCTTTTCCACAACCTCCCGCCGCCGCCACCACCACCGACCCCACACCCTCAAAAATCCTTCGATTAATATGCCCCAAAATGGATCCTAATAGGCATCACCTAACCACATTATCGAACACACCCCAAACATGAATAAAAAACACCTCAAAAGCAATTTCCAGTTACCCCTACCGATGAGCTGCCATACCTCACCAACAGAAATTTCCAGACATTGTGGCAACCAGCCAACCAACACAACAGAAACCTGGCCTCAGTCCGACTACCATCACCACCACCATCCCATCCACATCAACATCACCATCTCAAACGACCAAGATCTGCGAATTTACAGATCTGGGTTCTACGCCCGCATCAAGATTACGTCATGCACCATCTGACAACCAGCTCCCCCTATTGCAACCAACCACCACTCCACTGTAACAAAAAAAGGTGGTGGTTTTAAAATCGCAGAACTGCCACTTTACGCCGCAATCCAAACTGCCAGATTGTTTTTACCACAGGTTTTAGATAAAATCGATCTCTTATCTTACTCTTGGATTTTGTAGAACAGTTTCTTGCCAATTCACATACGAAACAGAACCTAAGTTTTAAGGTACATACACAAAGTTTCTTGCAGATTAAAGAAAACAGAACCTAAGTTTTAAGGTACATACACAAAGTTTGTTGCAGATTAAAGAAGGTTTGGTAGAATCTAGATTGAAATTGGATATTGTAAGGCCCTAAATAGGTTTATGCCTTAGTAACTATTAGGAAATGGGCTATTATATTGTAATGGGCTTGGGGGTAGATTTTGGGCCTAAGGGCTTTAGGGTTATGGAGCACTAACCTCTAGTATATATAGCTAATGATTTATTAGGGTTAGGGGCTCCTTGGTTGAATTCACTTGTATTAGACAAATCACAATTTGTATGCAAGTTGAACATTTCTATCTTCATCTTATTTCTTCTCCTTTGATTCTTAGCTTGTTTGTGTGATTCCGCCACCATTCAAGCTACGCGTGATATCGTAAGATCCGGTTTTCGGGACTTACAGATATGAATTGGGGATTGTGGTGGTGACCTAGTCTATGGAATTTGAAACGGGAAATGTTCAGAAATAAGATGTTGGGGGTAATAAAAGAGGGTAAGGTGGGGGTAATCGGCTGGTGGTGGTGACGCTAATGAGGTGGTGGTGATGGGAAGGTTTGGGACTTTGGGTGATATAAACAGGGAGAAATGAAAAAAAATAGGGGAAATGACTAAAATACCCTAATGTGACTTGCACATGATTTAACTCAACGAAAAAATTTAACTTGTTTGGGGTTAAAGGACATAATACGCAAGATTTGTAAACATAAAGTACGAATCTCATCAATTTTAAAGGCAAATGACAATATTTGAAATTTGATATAAACAGAAAGGACAAATTTTGTAATTTACTCTATATAAAAATATGAATAACCGGTTCGGTTAATTTTGGTTAAACAAGGCTACAAAAACTGATAACCGGTTTTTGGTTTAATTCAGTTTTCAACTAATCAGTTTCAGTTAATTCAGTTTTTCGTTGATTCCGGTTCGATTTCATCTGTTTTTGGTTAACGATTCGGTTATTGCTCACTCCTAGACGCCGTTAATCACGTAACATATCATTTTTTTTAATTAAAAAACTATATTTATACTATACTCAAATTAAAGAAAATAAAATACTTGTTTTTTGGTGTTTTTTTTAATGATAATAATGTACGAAGAAGTTATGGTCGTTTAAAAATCGTGGGAGTGGTTAGTTTTTTATATGGGGATAAAATGTGGGAGTGGTTGGTTTTTTATATGGGGATAAAATGTAAACACTAACTAATTATCCATAATTTGGTTAAAGATGAGGGAATTAAAGTGTAACCAGAATAAGGGGATTTAAGTGTAATTAGTGTTTAGAAGACTAATTTACCCTCAATTTTTGGGTTGTACTTTATGCATTAAACAAAAAGTTGTTAACTTTTGGGTATCTTATAATGTCATTCCTTCATGCATTATAATATAGTGTGTGTGTGTGTATATATATATATAGGGTTAGGTTCATTTGTGAACAACCCCCTTGATTGTGAACACTAGTGAACTAATCCTAGCCCTTCATTATCAATACACAAGTGTATACGCCAGTGTAAATCAATGGCCAGGATTTGATGATGAAAACACACTAGTGTATTTTATGATTTGATGATGTAAATAAATCAATGGCCAGGATTTGTTCACTCAGTTCTAGAGTGAACGCTAGTGTATTTGTGAACTGAGTGAACAAATCCTGGCCATTGATGTACATCATCAAATCGTAAAATACACTAGTGTATTTTCATCATCAAATCTTGGCCGTTGATTTACACTTGTGTATTGATAAATCAAAGGCTAGGACACACAGTTCACTATCAAGGGGGTTGTTCACAAATGAACTTAATCCTATATATATGTATATATATATATATATACATACACACTTTAGCAAGAGAAAACAACACACCTTGTTGGCCAAATCTTGATAGCATTGTTCAATGTCATTCTGTGGATAGATTACCCTTGAACTGCCACATAAAAATGTCAAAAATAAATAAACCCAAATTCCATATCCCAAAAGTTTGATGTAACATGAAGTGTTATCCTTACCCAGGCAAAGGAAGAACAACATCAGTATAAGTGTAACGTCCTGAAGCAAGGTCTTCACTGTTCACGACCTATTAACAATATATTCTTAAGTTGCGGGCTTGTTCCAACAGAGCCAATAATACACTTTGCATTTTTGTTAACTTGAACATAGAACAATGTTCATATTTTGATATAACATCTGATATAGTAAGTATTATCTGACCTTAACCGAGGTGCAATTTCCTTCAGATGCATGTGCATCAACCTCATCTAAATGGTTAATCTCAGATGAATCATTGCACCCGAGTCCTTCAAATTCAGAATCATTAACTTCATTACAACTTTCCTCATTGCAATAGACTAAATCCCCTAACACTACTTGCTCAGTCCCTGAAAAATTACAGAATTATGTATCTAAGCTATCCTTTAGTTCTACACAATACATATACAGGGTGCATAATTTAAGCTACGGAAGCATGCTTTAAATCATAAATGATTCAGACCGTATTTTTGTACTCTCATGCTAGCGGCGTGGTTCCACAAATAGCTTTGGTAACTGTGCACATACCTGAAAAGTAAACAAAAATCCACTTTATATTGACAAAGCTTGTCATTGTCCATAAATATATATGAAGTTTGCAACTCTAGACTTAGACCGTGCGATATGGGTTCGGGAAGGGCTCGGGAAGGCTGAGGTGAAGCATTTTGCCGACGGGGAACACCACCCCCACCAATAGTTCGTCGGTGCCCAGGGGGAATTCCCCCGATCTCCCCGATGATTTGTATGTGTATTTCATTGATTTTTTTCCTTGTTTTTAATATGTTTTTTTAATACTCTGTTTTTCTTGTTGCAGGTTTGAAACAGGAAGAAGGGTTTTTCTGTTAAGGGTTTTAATGGAAGAGAAAGAAGGTTTTTTTTTTTTTTTTGAAGGTTTTAACCCTCAAGTTTGTTTTTTAACTTACCAACCCCTCAAGTTTGTTTTTTAACCTACCAACCCTCAAGTTTGTTTTAGTTTTAAATAATACATCTTAAAATTTAGTTTTAATTTTAAAAAGACCTCTCAAATTTGTTTTTCGTTATATATTTTAATGTTTTAAAGTTTAATTTAAATTAAAAATATGTTTTGTGATTCTTATCTTAACATATACATTAAATACAAAATATAAAAAATGGAAAGGGGAAGAAGGGGAACCACACCCCTACTTTAGGGAAGGGTGCTGAGGTGGAAGGGGAAGGTGATGTGGCGCTGAGGTGGACAAGGGGGAAATGGAACCATACCCCATAGCCTTAATAATACATACAAAAAAGAGCTGTAATAGACTAAGCACCATCCGTTGATAAATTGGAGTTCTTCAAACTAAGTACTAATAATCAAAGTTGTTCAAATATAAATCTGTAACAACAGCATAGAAGATGTGGATTTCAGATCCTAAAGAAGCATACTTATATTCTACCTATTACTATTTCAACTTAGATAAATAGAAGTGATACTTACATCATTCTAAGGGTCCTAGGTACAGCCTTCATAGCTTGCAAGTAGTTCCCAGGACTCTTTTTCAAACACTGCAGCTGATAATAAGTTGAAAACATAATTAAGTTACTAATACGAAAACAGTATGTAAATTGATGCTTGCCTAACCATACAAAGCAATGTAAAACGTGAGCAAGAGAGAAGAGATATTCATTAATTGATTTATAAATAAGCGACATACAAAAGGAAACCAACAAGAAATATATGATTGTAAATGTCTACAACTTACTATGGCCTTTTCAGCTACCAGAAAGCGAGGCAATTGCCTCAAGGTCCCATCAATGTCTTCACTTTCTTTGTAATATTCCCGTATCCTCCTTATGTCATCCTTTTGTGTCCAAAAGTTTATATTAAGGAAAACTTAATACAATGAAGCGTCTGATCAAATAACTTTACAACATTCAAATTAAAAGGATATCACCATCCCTTGGATCAAGAATCATGCTCACTGCCTCTTTCCATTCTCCACGAAGTAGTTTAGCACCAATGAGGTGAGTAGGTACAGAACCAGTGCCAAATCGCTGTTCCAGAATAAGAAAAAAATAATTACAAAGTGAAAGAGAGGGTGTTCTAGTGTTGAGTGGGACTTTACCTGCATGCCAAAATAGTTTATGAATCCATGCTTTCCTAAGGCATCTGCTGCTGCTTTTACAGTATCCTCTGAATCTGCAACCACTCCCCTACAAAAAATAATCACAGTTTTTTATCTGCCAAATAATGTAATTAATATAATGAATCTTAGTTATGCAAAAACCTCAGTGTGATTGTGAATCGATTCCCATGAAGCTGACCAAGAACAAGCCCTTCATTCACATAACTACATGCAACACATATTACTGTAAAGATTGATTGATGATGAACAGACCAAGAGGTTTTAACTTCTTGCACTTACCAAAAGTCACCAACTTTAATTCCAATTAATCTATTATTTAGACTAGCCAATCTATTTGCACGCTGCTTGAATACAGTAACCTGAGAAGTCAATTATGACAGAGGAAAGGTCAGAATCACAGAAAGAAGCGGAATCTGTTCCATTTTTTCACTAATACACCCATATCCTAATCAATTCTTTTTAAGGACACAATACTTCAATTTCCAAAGAGGAAGACTCAATTCATAAGATAGGACCTAAACACCAAAAAAGCATCACTTGTCTAAAGACCTAATTCTATTATAAGAGATTATGAGCTTAACTACGAACGAGATCAAATGGAAAACTCAACTTCGGAGACTTTGGGAAAAGATGTGTTTTCTATTGATATTTCACAGCTATTTATACAAGGTAAAAATGTAAATTAACATAATCAAGCCTATGTAACCCTATATACAATCTGTAACTGTCATGTAATACCTAATTTGTAACCACTATATATGAACGAGTGTATATGGTCATATAAACGAGTAGCATTTGAGCAAAAAAAAATACAAATAGCAAAAGTAATTGCATTTAGTAAATCTAAGTTCAAGATGCATTTATATAACTGAGTTAAGATGCAAAAGAAACAACTCAAAGAGACCTAATGTGCATACTGATACAAACCTATAACCCATCACTCACATATTACTAGCTTGCATAGATGTTGCAAAAAATAGGGGTGTGTAAACTCAGGTCATAACGGTAAACCAGTAAAACCGAACCGCGGCTTGAACTTGTACACTTGGCTCAGTTCTTGGTTTCAGTTATAGCAAAAGACTAGTTACCTGTTGAGTCGTTACTGCACGCTTGTCTTTTGTACCAGAAAATCCAAATGACCTTGGCTGTAAAAGTAAATATAAGTAGCTGCAAGGGTTTATGATTCTACATGAGGTGGACCCTATATACTAGAAAAAGGAAAAAGAGAGAGAAACTCCCTCTCCCCCGTCAGTATTGAAACTTTTCACTTGGTATATAACAGAAGAAATTAATTCATACACCTTTGATAAGCATATATCAGAGGTCCAGAGCAATCTAATGGACTTACAACTTTTAATCGGTAGGCATTGTTGCAAATTATATGGGATGGGAGGATTAATATAAAGTAGTGAAAGATAGAAAAGGTACCAAAAAACTGTTATTTTTCTCCGTTGTATGAAATTACCCAAAATGATGTGTAAGCGTCATAATAAGAAGAATAACCTGAATCCCAAGCATCTTTCCAATCAACCCTAGTGCCTCTTGTGTGTCCTTGTTTTCCCTTGCATAGATGAAATCTGGAGATGCATATTTGAAAACATTCACAACCTTTCATATGAATAAATGAGACCTGGTTGGAGCTTACTTAATTCTAAGATGAAACAGAAAGCTTCAGAAGTAAAAAAAATATATATAATGACAATCAGATTCTATTAACTCTCTAGTTGTTAGGAACCCCATGGTTGTCATATCAAGAAATTATCATGTCCCATCACCTGAGGAACTTTCCAAGATGATCTGGCCAGTGATCTGAACCCCGACTATCATAAGGAGTGTCACCTCTGCCTTTCCGTTTCTTAGAACCGCGACCTCTATTGGTATTACCCCCGAATTTAATCTCACACGAATGCATTTTGATGAGGGCTCAGGTCCATCTACTGTGTCGGTAACCAAGAACTTGAGTTTTTCTTTAAAGAAATTATGCATCGCCTGTAGGGATCAATGACTAATCACTTAAAAAAAATTGCACACAAGCTATTTGTTGATAAATACTCAAATCTATAGTTAACTGAATGAAGGTTGAGAAAATGAAGTCATACCGTCCGGTGAACTTTATCAGAAGTAGGAGAAAGAACAATGGAGGTGGCTCCATCTGAAGTAACTTTATCTATGAATTCCTTTAGAGAGTTGGCATCAGAGTCACCAGCCAGAGCTCTAAATGATTCGATTTCAGTATCATGATTACCATTCAGTTGATCTGTCACCTTCGTTTCAGGTTCCTCCGCTATCTGGTCCAACAAAAATATAGATGATTAAGCTCAAAGCACAGGAAGGGAACAAATAAGATTCTATCTGACACTCTTGGTTTTAAATTGCATGATGCGCTCCGATGCGTTTGGTCCAAAAATCTGATGCGCAATGCGAGCGCATCACGTATATGATGCGCTCTTTATAAAAAAAATATTAAAAAATTATCTATACATATAAACTTTTAAAAACATACTTTAAGTAAAACAAATGACGTAATAAGAAGATAAGAGTTGTGCTTTTTAGTTCAAATCAAGCATACCAAGATATTAATTATTGAAAAAACCGTACACAGTTCATAAAATCTTGAAAAAAAAACATAAGAAACAATGTTGCGTGCATCAGAGCGCATTATGCAATGAGTGCATTATGCGAAATGCGCGCAATATTATCGCATCACGTAAACGCAACGCATCAGATGTGGCGATGCGCTCTCATCAGCACATCGGGCGCATCACGCATTAATGCGCGCATTTTAAAACCAAGCTGACCCTAAAAAAACCTCAGTTGGCGCTTGGAGTGAGGTCAAATGAACAACATTCCCGTTCAAATCTACTTCATTGACCACAAAATCAGAATATCTGTAAACACAAAAACATATCACAAAAAGAGTGAATGAAGGGCAAGAAAGGGTTGCCAATGAGTAAAGCAGCTCTGAGTCATAAAGAAAAAATGATTTCCGTGATCAAAACTGAGCATCTACAAATAATAAAGCCATTTCTGGCCTCCTCCAAAGTCAACACACTGTGTTGCCCTCACTTAACAATACTCTCTCCTTCCCCCTCACATTTGGGCATTCCTCACCAAGAACTAATCTATCACCTAAAACACCCAACCCAAAAGCTAAACAAAGTGGCATTAATTAATTGCTAATAATAACGCAGATTTCATCGAGATTTACACAATCAATGGTCTGAATCACCGCCTTAGATTGAGAAATCCCCTTCTCCTTGAAGGAACAATTAGGCACACAAAAGAAAGAAAGAGTGAGAGATGATACCGTTGCTTGAGAATGCCTCGAAAACCAGGGAGCGGAGAGATGTAGCAGGAGATGCCGACGTCGGATTCTTCGAGTGGAGATTTCATGGCAGCCGATTGGGGGGGGGGGGGGGGGGGGGGGGGGGTTTAAACAGCAGTAGGGTTTTAAAAAATTCTTAACAATTTATCTCTAACCTGTAAACTTAGGGGCTGTTTGATAACTTCTGAATGGTTAAGTGCTCAGTAATAGGTTTGAACCATTAAGTGTTGAACCAGTAACAGGTCTGAACCATTAAGAGGTAGTATAATGCTTAACCGTTCAGAGGCAAATGTTTGCCCCTGATTAGATGTCTTAACTATTCAGACTTAGTATAATGCTTAACCATTCAGATGCAAATGTCTGAACCATTCAGACATATGTTTGCGAAACAAACAGCTGAACCATTAAGTGTTGAAACAGTAAGAGGTCTGAACTATTAAGAGCCCATTAAAAGGTAAACAAATAGCCCCTTAGTTATTTTCTTTCCTCCGTTCCTTAACGCTTTCAAGCATGTATTCAATGGGCTACGTGGCGCACTATTTGTTATTTTTTTACTTTATGTGGTTTAATGTTAGATAACGTGCGTGTTAGGTTTGGTTTTTTTTTCTTATAAAAAATTTTCATTATGATGTACTTTTTCTATCTATTTATTAATATTTTATTAAAAATCATCCGCCGACCGCCGCGAAGCACGGGTCCTTCTGCTAGTTATAAACATAGATATATAAATGGGAAAATTACAAGAATCTCATTTGACCAACTATCCTTACCAAAATGTCACTCTTAAGCGTCTTTGAACGGACTCCTGCACTATGGAAGGCGTCTGTTAGTCCTTTATTGCGTCCGTCTTATTATGTGCTTACACGTGTCCGACAAGGCTTGGCTGACTCCTCTCATTTACTTGGCAGACTCCTCCCATTTACTTGGATGACTCCTCCCATCGGCTTGACAGACTCCTCCCATCAGCTTGGGTGACTTCTCATGTTTTGGCTGACTCCTCATATATTTAAATTTTTTTCCACATTTCTATTTAATATAACATTTAAATATAACATAAAACATTATAACAAAACTTAAAATTTAGAAGTATAACATAAAACATTACATAATAACTTAAAAATTAAAACCTAAAAACCAAACATAGCATGTTATTAAAAAA
>CAMTDV010000659.1:0-12157 GCA_947069175.1 Scalesia atractyloides | reverse complement strand
TTTTGGTAATAATTTTTTTAGAACATGTAAAAAAGGTTTGGGCTCGTAAATTTTGGGGGTTCTAGGGTCGGTTCCAACCGAAAGTGGGGAAAGTTTGGGCTTTGTTTGATTTTTTGTTTCCCTGCCCCGATTTGATTAGTTACCAAATGATCTAAAGTCATCATATTATCAGAACCCACTATTAGTTTATATCTATTGTTTTAATAATGTCTCCTTACTAGGTAATCTATTAGCCGTCAAAACATTTATTTTCATTATGTTTATTTGATATCTGACAAATGATTTAAGTCTATACATTAACACTTCAATTTCTCATTTGGATTCATAAGCAACATGATTCTTATGTGCAAGTATTCTTACTTGTCTCAAGTTATGATTTTGTCCACGCAATCTAAGTTTTGTAGACTGCTACTTACCTGTATGATACCCTCATTTAGTGTGATCATTTATATGCGCCATGCATCAATTCTAGTTCGATTCGCATCCTTCCTACTTTGACGTTTGAATGATAAGTACAAAGTGGATTTTATCCCTTTTGTCTTGCTCTCTGGTCGACTACACTGCCTACTAACCTTTTGTGTGTGTTAGGTGTTTTGTTTTGTTTAATTATTATATATTTCAATGTTTCCTTCTTGGCAGCTTTGGTCTCTCAAAGTTTACTTTTGTGAGTGATAAATGAGATCAATAGTCATTGTCTGGTCTTAGGCTAGCTTATTATACATGTTATTCACTAGGTTTAATTTGTTATAGTATTTTGTTCACTGGGTTTCACTTTATACAACTGTACGGTTTTTGGCGCATATGTGTGTGTGTGTGTGTGTAGATTAACGTGGGGTTTGATTACCAATAAGACCCAGTTTTGGGGTAATGTCTGTCAGTTGATGTACAGATGACCACTTTTTAGATTGTTGTCTTAAACAATTTGTATACGAAATGTGCCTGTTACATTTTATGCGCTACACCTCAACTATGATAATTTATAAAGATAGTAAAAGTAATAAACATTTGTTGTTCTCAAACTTCTGAATGATTGAAGGTATGTGCATGTGTTGTGGGAAGAGTGAAAGGGGTGCGGGAGAAGCCTTGCCTTGATGGCGCATGATGCGGAACACCTAGCTCATCTTGGGGCACGTTAAAAGGTAGGATTGAGTGGGCTTATGTCATGGGATGTGAGAGAGGTGTGTTTTATTTTTATTTTTTTATTGAAGTACGCAAAAATTAATTATTTAGCCCCACAGATCTGTATGTTTTTATTACTAAGTCATTATTATCGTATGAATACTCCTAGCTTAAATCTAAAACACATTATGTCATCTGTGTGTCAGCGCGTTTATTCTCTATTATTTAGTGTTGTAACATTAGCCACTTCTCTGTCTGTCGGCTCCCTCAATTCCTACTATGCGGGGATTTTTACGATCGTATGGGCTTGTTGCGATACTTTTTTTTTGTCGACTCCGAGGATCTAGCTTCACTAATCATGTTGAACAATCCATTTAAAATAATAATATTGTGATCATATCTCTCAACTCGATGATTAGCTTTGATAGGTTAAATTTTGTTCAAAAGACAGTGTTGTGTCCTAGTTGCAGCGGGTAAAAAGAAATTAAAATAATCAACGCTCGGAACTAAAACTCTTGTGTGTGTGTGTGTGTAAAGACAATTCGTAAAGTAATACGGTTTGAAGAATTTAACTCCATCCACTCCGGCCCGATATGCCAAATGCCACGTCCAAAAACTGTTTCCTATTTTACGTGCAATGCATGCGAACTAACGCTGTGTCATACAATTAAAGTTGGCGATGTCACAAAATTTGTGTTTAGTTAAATGTTAGAAAGTTCCAACGCGTTTTTAATTTGTATGACTCGGTGTAGGCTGACCCTCATCATATGATTAACTGTGTTATTTCTCGAATGCTTGACGTTTCGTATTGTGCCCTCGCAATAATGTCTGATCAATCATTTAAAGCTCAAGAGATGAAGGTTGTTGTTCTCCGCCCGTGCCTGCAAGCACTCGGTGTGTGTGGTTTTGTCAAGACCCAATAGCGCTATCAACTTAATTCCCCGCGTTTTGTCCAGCCCAGCAATCTAATCGGGTAGAAATATTATAGGGTACTTTATGATAGAGTTTTCGTTTAGTTAAGTTGTACTATCCACCTCCAGTGGATAGCATGTTTGAGTGGTCACACAGAGAATGGGACTATTGCTGCGTAGCCCAAACCAGGAAGTTTACCGTTAAAAAGTGTTCATGTCCCTAAACTCTGGGACGCATGCTTTTGAGAAAAATTGTTGTGAACTCACTTGAGTTTGCTCTGGTATTCACTTGATAAGGTAATCAGGAGTAGATCTAATCGTTTTATCCTGATATGGTTTACCGAGTTTGTCAAATTAGTTGGAATGTATGAATTTTACAGTAGTTGCCTATACACATGAATCAGATTCTCGAAGTCCACTTTGTCGTACATATACACGTTTAAGTAAGTATAGGAGTAGGGTGTTTTGTGTTGGATCGCCTAATTTCATATAAATGCATTCATAGGACACCTGGCCCTTAACAGTCTTCTAACCAACATTACCACACCCCTTTCTGCAATCATATAATCATAGTTTATACCGCGCGTATCACAAAATGACTTGTTTAGCTTAATTGCCGTTTCTATGTCTGTTTTAAGATCAGTTTGTTTTCGGTAATTTTTTAAATGTACTATAACGCGAACTCATAAAATTATGATTGATTTTATATCTAGACATCTGATGATTTATAGTTCCACGAATACTTTTGTATTTTTTCAATAATCTTGGTAGTTCTTTTACATAAAAATCAATATAAATTAATCATGGTTTCGCTATTACTAACTAGGTCTGATCTACACTTTTGGTGAAAGTTTATGCCAGAAAAATCATTTAAAAGAATCCTCGTTTATTCTGTTTTACAAAATTCCTAGTTGGTGCACTTTCATGGAACTCCCGGGAAATTTCTTACAATTATAATTTGAGATCATTTTACTCATTCATAGACATTTTGTGTAATGATTGCTCGTAATGGGCTACAAATTCTGGCAAATAAACGAAATTGGCTTAAGCTATTGAACCTTTGACACATAAGAAAAATTTCTATTGATAAACAGATTATTTTTGTGCGAGTAAATAAATGCCAATTCTTAGTGGTGATGTTTTGATAAGTGATTGTTTCCTGGAGTTCGCTACCCTTAGACTCAAGAAAATTAGTTTGTGATCTAAAAGTTTGGACCTAGTTGACAGCCGCTTAAAGTCGCGGGTTATGTTACTATTCTGGACAGAAGACCGTTAGTTCTCCGTGAACCCAGAAATTGACTTTTTATTTATAAAAACCAAACAAGACTTAGTTAAATTCTTTAGTCCATAGCAGGTTTCTACCGCATAATATAAAGTCTTATAGTAATTAATTTAATCACTAATACTAGATTTAAGCCCGAAATCTGAATCACCAAGCGACATTTTTTGACCGAAGAGACGATACTTCTCGAAGCCCTATGAATTGTGTCACGCTAATTCCCAATAGCTAAGATAATTTTCTAGATAACCCTATAGTTATTCGTCAAACTTCACAAGAGCATGCATGATGTCTAATTAAATAAAATGCAAGCTAGATTAACTATTAAGAATCATATGTTTTGAACTTTTTGTATATCCTATCGCACAACACAAAGATATAACGTTAACGTTATAAACCCGAGTGGTTATAACCGATAACAAAGACAAGTACCCCAAACATTAGTAAACGCTGGATCTACGCTACCGCAATTCAGAAGATGTATGAAATCTCATCGAGATAGTCTATCTAGATTTCTATCAACAATCCCTGGAAAAAAACACAGCGTCATGATTCATCAAAATATAGTATATCGGAATCATGCAATTACTGTTTTGTATAACTAATTAACAAACCACAAGTTGATGATACTTAGTAACGATTGGCGGACTACTTGAGCCTAGTGATCTGACATTCCTTGAGTCTTTGTAAACTTTGCTTTTCTTCGTCAGAACTGAAGAAGGGAGGAAAGAGGGAGACGTAGTTAGATTGTTGATATGGTTTTCGACGTTATGATAGGATTTGTTAAGTTTTTATAACGTAATCCTCATGCACTAAATGTGTTGGATAAGATGTTGTGTTAGGCTTTGATGAAACAAAGGTGGGTGGGGGGGTTGGGGGTTGGGCCGTTAAGTTAAATATGCTTTAGAAGGTTACGAGGAGGACAAGATTTGTATACTCAAATATTTGATATCGCGATCAAGGTTATTAATTGAATATGTATTTTCTCTTTTTTTATTCTATTTGTATTACCTTAATTATAAGAATATAATTCTCGATTAAGAAATAATTTAAAAGGTTTTTTAAAATGTGTCTTGCTATGGTTCGAGAGTTTGTGTAAGTTCTATGCTATGCGATAGTGGGTTGAGACCGGGTCTGAGCTATGAACATGTTTCTTTGGTATCCATGCGGTTCGGGTCTATGTATTCAACACGATATATAAGATTTGGTTCGAGATTGATTCCTTGACACACTATAAGTTAGAGCACAAGTAAGTTTTATTATGTGTGATAAAGGCTGAAACAACGGTTTTTACCGCCGAATGTGTAGGGTTATCACTTCGTCTGTATCACTTAGGATTTACTCACGTACGCATAATTTGCCAATATCCGCAATTGATGTTTGAGTATGGTAGTCTTCTGTTTGCCACAACTTTTTACTTTTGTCTTTGTCGATAACAAGTCATCCTAACTCCTTTTAGCGCCACTAGCCACCAGTTAGACTTAGTTATATTATATTTTATATATAAAAATTCTATGCAATAAACACTCAAATATATCAACAAAAACACTTTTTATGGGTGCCATCTCAAATTGACGCCCTTTTATCGTCGAATGTCAGTCATTTAAAAACAATCACAAAGTAGAGACAATAAACCCCTAATTCCCAATCACCATCATTTATACTTTATGACTCAGTACACATGACAATATCTAATTCCCACTGCCCATCATTTGCCCGTTAAATTCTTTTTATGTCTTCCATTTTGGCTGTCCTGTCTCTGATCGTCATTCGCGGGCTCGCAGTTCAATCCGCTAGAAACTCATTCTCTGTCAGTCTATGCTCAACAACTTCTCCTCTGTATTTTCTCCTTGATCCTCGAGTCTTTTTTCCTGATTCTTTATGCATCTCGAAGATGAGATCTTTTTTTTGCTTGACACGACGCTAAGTTCTTGTCCTTATGTTTGTGTGTCTATAGTCTAATGCTGTATGTTATGATGCGAGTAGTCTTCGTTTTAGTTTCACTCGCGGATTTATGCTTTTGTTTGTGGTTTTAGTGTGGTATGTTCTGATTTATGTATACTGTGTCAGTAAGTTCGGTTGTATTCTGAATTAATTTGTATGTTATGGGAGAGTCGATTTGTGTTTAGATTGTCAAGATCACGCTCTGATTCACTGATATTAGTTGATGTCTTGCTAGTTTAACTTGTGAGAATTGTTTAAAATGATGAATTTTTAGGTTTAACTTTTTTTTTGCTGATTATATAGTGTTAGTTCTATGGTGAGGTTGAATATGTGATGTATCGTTCGATTATAATCGGTCCCCAGCCGAGGATTAGATCTGTGCAAAGTTTATCGATGTAGAATTATGTGCGATTTATGGACCGATATTTTGAACGATACATCACCGATTTTCTCGATTTGTCGCAGTATCCTTTCTTCTTAGTTCTTTACCATTCTTCATTCTTCCTTTAGTGTTGGCTATTAGTGTTTTCTTTTTTGAAGTCTCTTAGTGTTGTTTATGTGTTAGTGTTTAAATGTTAATGTGTTGTAAGTCGTAATGTCAGTTCCTACTTGCTACAATTGTTTCGAGTTTTTTGCAAGTTTGCTAAAATAGGTTAATATGTTAATGGGTAGGATGAATATATGCTGAATTGTTAGTGGTTATTTCAAAAAATAATAAATGTTTGTATATTATTATATTTATATTTTAGATGTGATATTAAAATTAGATGATATTCCTGCTCGTATAGAACCGCAATATGCTCAGATATCGAGTGGTCCTTGACCCGCATATATCCGCGATATTTGTCCTGTGATTAAACTACTTAGGTTGTTATTAAGTTGGTTTGTGCTTATGTATCTGAATGTTTCTCTGGGTGTTATGCATATCTCGTTAATATCACCGATTCCATGAGTTATGTTGAATAGCTCTTTGAATGATGGATTTTTAGGTTTTATTGTTTTTTAGCAATATACAGTCTTTAGTTCAGCTTATAGTCTCGCACTCATAGTAAGTCCTTATCTGTCTGCTACCTTATTGAGCAAAGTTAATACTTAACATTAAACTGTGGGTTCTGTAGATCATTCCAATAGTTCGTACATTCAAATCTGTGGAATTAGGTGTAAATTTTGAGATTTGATATTAATCTGCTTTGCTTTCTGTATTGCGAAAAAAGAGAATGTTACTGTTTGATTCTGATATTACCCAACTCTTTAAGTCCGAGAATTCCGTTAGTGCGTTGTATGAAAGTTGATGAAATAAGTCCCTGTGTCACTTCTACATAAGATTGGGAATTAAACGTCAATATTGAAATCAATAAGAATTAATTGTAGTGTTTTCTTTGTTTTCGTAGATAGAGCTTGGACTGCATTATATTTTTTTGTGGTGTGTAGGAAATGTTGTTACTCATCTCAAATTTCTCAAAGTGTAATAATTTTTATGAATGTTTTTTTAGCCTTTATAATAATGGTGTTCTATATTCTCAATGTGTAAAATTTTATATGTTTCTGTTTACGCCTTTCTAAAATGGTTCTTGTCGCAATGTGTGTGTCAAATAACATCTGGAAGTTATGCTAGGAATATAGTCTCTAGAAATACGTATTTGGTGTACATTTTGACATTGAATGTGTGATAAGCGAACCTTCGGACTTTATTCTGTTCTCGTTCACAGCAAGAAGAAAAATTCTAACTTTCCAACTGGTCTGTTATGTCTTTGAAGCATTCTTCCTTTCTAGAAGTTTATTGTGTGTGTGTGTGTTTTCAGGTGTTGTGTTTGGATCATTTTTACAGAGATCGTGGAGTCCGCAAAATCGCTGCAAGTTTGCCACAAATCGAGAATGAATTACAGTTTTTTGTTGTGTTCTCTGGAGTTGCTGCAAAAACTCTTAGATCCGTGGGCATTTTGAACAGTTCAGATCAACAGAGACAAAAATTGTGATCGCTCTGAAAAGTCTCCCGAACCTGCTCGCAAAACTATTGTAAGATTTATATAACGCACCTCTATGGTGAATATTTGTTATAGTAAAAATTTGGGTAGTACTTACGCCATGATTCGAAAGGTTCGTCTTGTTCGTTTAGGCAACGTGGTTATAAAGAACTTCGAACATAAGAGATTAAGATGAATCGCCGCTGCTATCGCTCCTTTGTACCTGGAAGCGTTCGACCAGTGCTCAGAATTTCACAGAAGTGTGTTCAGAAGCTGTAGTTGTTTGTTAGGTCATTTGAAGCGTTCTGGATGTCAATTGGACGCACCAAATGTGACAGTAGATCTTCAGTTCACCTTTAATTCCATATTACAAAATGCCAACTCGAGGTTATCTTACCTCGCGAGGGTTTAGTTCAATTCAGGAAAATTTAGATGCTTTCTGAGGGGCAAACTCTTCAGGGCTCTTTTAGTTGTTCCCCCGTGTTGTACGTCTTGGTTGCAGGAGCTAAGAATGGCTCAATATACTGATTGGTAGAAGTTACGATGTTGGTGTAGCTCCATTTTGATCCACCATTTTGTAGGAGAGAACCAGTGTAACACAACGCCAAAATCTACGTAATAAAAGCTCTAAGTTATAAAAACACACGAATTTAGAAAAAAAAGTCCATTAAAATTCGCATCTATTTTTAATTATTAATCGCTTTTTTAATTGTAAAAGTCTCGCGATTTAACTGGAAAAACTAAGAAAAAATTTGTATTTAGTTGTGGTTGGGTGTTCGCCTTCTAGGGTTTAGATTTAAGCCATTTAGTTGGTGTGGGGGGGGTTCATTGTTTGGTTTGAGGTTTATTTTGGTTGTGTTCACTATAGTCGGTTCTGTGTAGGTTCTCCGATAAATTGTTGGTTACGCAGAACCTGCTACCCTTTTTTATATATATGTATAGGGGGGGTATCATGAGAAATAACTTTTGTGAGAAAACGCTAATTTCTAACCATTACTACAACTAAACCCTAAGAAATAGGACCCTGATCTCAAAATAAATTGAACCCCAAAGATAGCTTATACATGTATAGAGCGAAACCCTAACTGCCTATAAGGTTAATGCTTAAAAAGCTAATAACTAATGTTCTGATAAGTAATCACTAAGACTCTGGAAAATTAAAACCCTAGAGACCCTAAAAACTAAGTATCCGCCAGAAAAACACAAATACAATTGTTTGATAAAGAGGTTGTCTCGTGAGAAGAATCGAGTTTTCTCATGATCCTAATCTACCCCTATCTCACCCTATTATATAAGTAGGATGTATATCTTTTTAGCATAGGGGAGGGTTCATTTGGGGAATCACTAAAACTTAAAGTGGTGATCACCGGGGGAAACCACTCTTAGAAGAAATTGTATTATCTTAAACATGTTAAAATTATTTTCTCGACGCTTTTTCTTATTAGAAAAACATGTAGAAAGTCGTTTTAGATAGAAAAAAATCTCTAAAAACTAATGAAATATATTAGAAAATGTTGATAAAAAGACTCAGTTTTAAAAATATAATAGTCATATATGAAATTAAACTTTAAATTGTTAAGATTAATAAAATTTTTTTAACAGTTTTTTTTCAGCGCTTTTGTTCTTATTAAAATGGGTAGAAACTATTCGAATAAGAAAAAAAATTATTTGTGTAAAAGAAAAAATAATTTAGCTCGCTTTTTAACTTGTTTTTGTTTATGATTGTTAGTTTTTGATTTTTTTATTAAAAATTGCTCCGCTTTTCTACAAGGATTTATAGGAGAAGCCGACAGAAAATTAAAAATAAGTGATATTTAACATGTTAGTTTGAATTTTTAAGGAGTGATTCCCCGTGTTCCCCACGCTTTTTTAGTGTTCCCCAAGAAGCCTATATATTATTTTATGTGTGTATTTGGTGTGTTGTGTATGGTACGTGTTTGGTTCTTATGCTGTTGTTTTAAAAGTCTCATCTGCTGATTGGGTGGTACCCAACTTTACGTGCATTTGTTGATCGTTTTCATGTGCTGGCTTTGACATGGTGACATCTCTGGTCGACGTAAAGATAGAAGATGAATTTTTTTCTGGAAACGGGGGATGGGAAAGCTCTTTTGACTGACCAGTCATGTTGACTCGTTTCGGAACAAGTTTCTCTCCAGATTGCCAAATAGCTTCTCAGGGAGAACCAAGTATGTTTTTTGGGATTCTTGGTACTTCAGTACATCTTTAGGCTGAAAAACGTATATATTTTTTATATACGACTGATTGATTAGCTTTGCATGCGCTGAGGGAGCTTGCCAATTACAATAAAACTATAAGAATTAACTTGGGTTAAAGATTCCGATCTATCCTTTTTTTGCGATGTCTATTTTGCTTCCATATCGTTCTACTTTAGGGTTTATTTTTAGAGTTAGGGATTAGCTTTTAGGGTTTAGCTTTAGGATTTAGTTTTAGTTTTTAGCCCGGTGTTGTTTTGTGAGATATCGGTGCAAAATATCGGTGTTTAAGTCATAATTGATTAAAAGTTAGGGTTTTTAAGTCTTTATCAGTTCTACTTGCTACCAATCGTTTGTGTTTTGGCAAGTTGCGAAGGTAATTTGTTTGTGGTAGGAGAATATACTGAATCGTTATTGTTAAATCGCTTATATAATTCTGCATGATATTTAAATTACTGATATCCGTGATAACCTACCGCGATTACCGATATCTAAAAGATGGTCTTGACCGTTATCCGAATTTTTTACCTCCTTGAGCTATTCCGCTTTAGGGCCTTAGCTTTTAGGGTTTAACCTTTTACCGTTTCAGGATTGAGGGTTTGGGTTTTATTTTCTATAGGAGTTAGGGTTTTCGTTTTGGGTTTAGTAATGGTTAGATAGAGGTTTTCATGATCCCTCCTTATGTTATAATCTGTATCTATGTCTGTTAATTGATTGCAATTACCTATTTTATGTATACCATGTTACGTGTATTTGAATGAGCTTCTATATGTTGCTTTTTGTTAGCTGACTTGAAGTTTTTCCAGGCATGAGGATGCGAAGAGTTCCTCAGTTTTGTGAGGCATCAACTGCATGATGAATTGCTTAAATCTGTTAGGACAAGATTTCTATTGTTAATGGGGGAAAAGTTTCATTGGTTTCATCAATGAGTGATGAGAAGGTGTGATAGTTGGGAGGACAGTCGGCCTCGAGTAAACAAAGTGACTGACACACAGAATACACAGAGTTTTATGGTGGTTGCCATCGAAGTTGAGTGAGAGATTTTTGGGTTGTAATCTGAAAAGTGTTGTGGAAGGCAAGAGGTAAGTTGCGTGATGAATTTCTTTGATTTTGTTTGTTATTTCTTGTCGCATTAGTCTAATAGGAGTTGGCTTATCTTTATCTTTAAGACGCATGTCTATAGTACATATCGTGATGTTGGTGTGTGTTATATCGTTAACATCCTAACGATGATCCCTTGTTCTTAAATTATTTAGCTGCCATAAATTATGAAAAAAATAAACATTCTCGCCCATGACGGAGAAAAGGCGTGTTTAGTTTGGCAGTTGTCGTTAGTGCAGTTAAGTCTCTGATGTTTATTATGCGTGTTGTATCGTTCCCCATGTATAAATACGATGTCTAATATCGGTCTCAGAATATTATGTTTTGTTATTTATGTTGGCCTATATGGTAACCTGTATATCTAGTATCCTTTCAATCTTAGTTCATTTCTTTAGTTATACGATTTAGTTTAATCTTTTATTGCTGCTATTAGTGTTTTAAGTGCGTGATTGTTAAATGTTAGTGTTTTAAGTGTAGAATGAGTTTCTACTTGTACAGTTTTTTTGTGTTTCACAAAATTGCAAAAGGTTAATTTGTTTAATGGTAGGAGAGTCTATTGAATTGTTTTGGGTTAAATTGCTTGTATATAAATTTGGCAAAGATATTAAAATTACGAATATCCACCGCCCAAACCTATATCTCAAATATCGGTCCTTGACTATATCCAATTTTTTGTACGCTATGAACTGCATACATATGCAGCATGAACCTGATTGTCAGACTGATGTGGACTTATGAGTTCTGCAGTTATGTTGTAGTCATTCATCTTTCTTTTAATTGTTCTTTTTCCTTTCTTCAAAGACAAATTTGCTTCTTTTTGGTTTAACAATTATATTTGTTAAACTAAACAGGGTGAACAAGCCTCGGCTACTATAGAGCCATTTTTCTACTCCACCTTAATATATGCCCAGAGCCTTGTCCATACCAATTGAGGATGCACTTTTGTCTTTTTTCTGCACCAGAGTGCTTGAAGGGTACCGTTTGCATCATCGGGCAGGAAAGGTACCAATACTTGTAGTGTGTATGTGGTGTATAATGTTTGTGCTTTTTGATTAGATGAATTCCTTATATCGGCATCACTTGGCAATTGTATTTATTGTCATTTAAATTAGGGCTAAGGCCGTAGGCAACTAAACACATGTGGCATGCGGACTAACACTAACCAAAACAGGGATTTTTAAAACATCATTTAGCTCTCAGATTGTTACATAATCTAAAAAAACAATTTCTTCATTTATTTGATGAACTGTTTATACTTTCAGTTTCCTAATTTCTCATTTGATACTTTTTTTCTGAAGCGGCCCATTTCAACCTGAGCCCATTTTGACCCGAATCGTCACCTTTACCCGACCAACTGCCCGTTCAGGTGTATGTTAAATAGATGACAGAAATTCTGAACCCTTGGCTTATTAAACCGTATATTTTACTTGATCGTAAACCTTAACGTAGATGTTTGTTAAAATTTCTATAACTGAAATGTGTTCATCTATCATCAGCGAGTTGGGGGAAAAGGAAGCAAATCCCTCAAGATATTAGAGCTTCCGACATTCTTCCTGCACTTGATGCGCTTTAGCTCGGAAGCAAGGGGTGCCCCAAAAACTAAAAACCCGTTTACTTCCGTGGAGC
>CAMTDV010000658.1:0-10225 GCA_947069175.1 Scalesia atractyloides | reverse complement strand
TGACTTTCAAGTTTGGCTTTTTTAGAGTAACTTTAATAATACACGTAAATATAGTTGCCTATAGCAAACGTTATTTGCTAATATTGGTGAGTTTATCCATGTATTTTAAACACGTAGTCTCTCTCTTTTTTAACATGTAGTCGCCTATAGGAAACGTTATTTACTAATATTGGTATGTAGGCTCTATGTTCTATAGTTGAAATCTAGTTAGTCCTTGGCTTCATTGATTAATAAATGATAACCAACTCTATTCAACTCTATTCTGATTTTTAGTTTGATTATAGTAGTTTCAAATTCAAAACATACAATGTTTAAACTTTATAAAAGTTTCATTAAGATTACAATTTTTAATTCTGTTTTTAAATTAATTCCTTTTTATATATAACTTTCAGTTACCAAACTAGAAGTTGGATGCAAATTGTGACTCTAGAGCAATATCATAAAGTTTTGTGAATACCGATATAATATTTTTTAAGGCAAAATTTAAATTGTAAAGAGCTAAGTGCTAAGTGTCATTTACGTTCTTTTGGTTTGTCTGATTTTGTTATTTGAGGCAAAATTTTAAAATTGTACTATTTTCATCCCTAAGATTCTTGAAAATGCCACTTCAATTCAAAAAACTAACCCTAGTTAAAAAAACTCAATGCTCACTTAGCTTAGGGGCGAAAATGGCAATTTACTATAGATTTTTTTTTAAACTTCTTCGTGTTCTTATTATTATTATTTTATTATTATTATTATTATTATTATTATTATTATTATTATTATTATTATTATTATTATTATTATTATTATTATTATTATTATATATACGCATAGTCTCTTTCACTTCCCCCTCTCTACATCGCCATTACCACAACCATTATCGCCACCACCCGACACCTGTTAAATATGTGTTGAAACATCAAAAACATTAGGGACGACCATGTGTTTTGAATAACCGTCTACTCATTCGAAAGCGTCTTCGAAACATATCTTTGTTATAAACCACATCAGTACCAACGTTTTATGTCCCGTCGCTATCCATGCGCGGGTGGGGGGGGGGTTTCTACGAGTTCTTCTCACCTGGCTTAGGGCTTCGTCTTGAGCTTAGTCTACTAATAGAACATTGACTATTTCAAAAACCGTCGGGATCAATAGAATCCAATGCTTATGAAGAAGGTAAATTAGGGTATCCATATTTAATATTTGAGGTTTGATAAATGATTGAAACGGTCTGATTAAAAGTGAGGTTTGAATTTTCTTTCAATGGACGATGATTTTGTTTAAATAGAAAATTAATTATATTTTTATATAAAAGTAACGCTCATGTGACCATTTGAACCAAAACCACACTGAGTCAGACTCCCCAAACGACACTAGCCACACCATCCCCACACCATATGGGCGGTGAGCCACGTTGTTACACCATTGCCACCTTAACAATGCCACCCTTCCACACCACCACCCCACTTGTCTAAGAGTACATCGGGGGTATGAATTTCTAACCATACAAGAAAATAAAACACCAAGAACGTAAAACAAAATTTGTGGGTCCGATTTCGGGTTGATTCTAGAGCGTTCAAGTCAGTTTGGGTTCAACTAGGTGAGTTCACATGTTAAATGGTTTATTGTTATATTTATTTTGTAATGTGTTTTAGGTAATAATCTAAAAGGACAAGGGAGTTTGTGATAACATTTAAATTAAATATAATAAATTCGTATGATTTGTATTTTAGTTAGTTAACATGATAGCATTTTAATGATTAATTTTTTTAATGGTGAACTTTTTGTATAAATTATTGTATTTTTTAAATTGGAGAGCTCCGTATTATCTCACTTTGACCAAATTATGCTGTTTTAACCGGACGTATGCTGACTTTCAAGTTTGGCTTTTTTAGAGTAACTTTAATAATACACGTAAAATATAGTTGCCTATAGCAAACGTTATTTGCTAATATTGGTGAGTTTATCCATGTATTTTAAACACGTAGTCTCTCTCTTTTTTAACATGTAGTCGCCTATAGGAAACATTATTTGCTAATATTGGTATGTAGGCTCTATGTTCTATAGTTGAAATCTAGTTAGTCCTTGGCTTCATTGATTAATAAATGATAACCAACTCTATTCAACTCTATTCTGATTTTTAGTTTGATTATAGTAGTTTCAAATTCAAAACATACAATGTTTAAACTTTATAAAAGTTTCATTAAGATTACAATTTTTAATTCTGTTTTTAAATTAATTCCTTTTTATATATAACTTTCAGTTACCAAACTAGAAGTTGGATGCAAATTGTGACTCTAGAGCAATATCATAAAGTTTTGTGAATACTGATATAATATTTTTTAAGGCAAAATTTTAAAATTGTAAAGAGCTAAGTGCTAAGTGTCATTTACGTTCTTTTGGTTTGTCTGCTTTTGTTATTTGAGGCAAAATTTTAAAATTGTACTATTTTCATCCCTAACATTCTTGAAAATGCCACTTCAATTCAAAAAACTAACCCTAGTTAAAAAAACTCAATGCTCAGTTAGCTTAGGGGTGAAAATGGCAATTTACTATAGATTTTTATTTTTTAAACTTCTTCTTGTTCTTATTATTATTATAATTATTATTATTATTATTATTATTATTATTATTATTATTATTATTATTATTATTATTATTATTATTATTATTATATACGCATAGTCTCTTTCACTTCCCCCTCTCTACATCACCATTACCACAACCATTATCGCCACCACCCGACACCTGTTAAATATGTTTTGAAACATCAAAAACATTAGGGATGACCATGTGTTTTGAATAACCGTCTGCTCATTCGAAAGCATCTTCGAAACATATCTTTGTTATAAACCACATCAGTACCAAACTTTTATGTCCCGCCGCTATCCATGCGGTGGGGCGGGGGGGGGGGGGGGGGTTTCTACGAGTTCTTCTCACCTGGCTTAGGGCTTCGTCTTGAGCTTAGTCTACTAACAGAACATTGACTATTTCAAAAACCGTCGGGATCAATAGAATCCAATGCTTATGAAGAAGGTAAATTAGGGTATCCATATTTAATATTTGAGGTTTGATAAATGATTGAAACGGTTTGATTAAAACTGAGGTTTGAATTTTCTTTTAATGGACGATAATTTTGTTTAAATAGAAAATTAATTATCTTTTTATATAAAAGTAACGCTCATGTGACCATTTGAACCAAAACCACACTGAGTCAGACTCCCCAAATGACACTAGCCACACCATCCCCACACCCATATGGGCGGTGAGCCACGTCGTTACACCATTGCCACCTTAACAATGCCATCCTTCCAAACCACCCCACTTGTCTAAGAGTACATCGGGGGTATGAATTTCTAACCATACAAGAAAATAAAACACCAAGAACGTAAAACAAAATTTGTGGGTCCTATTTCGGGTTGATTCTAGAGCGTTCAAGTCAGTTTGGGTTCAACTAGGTGAGTTCACATGTTAAATGGTTTATTGTTATATTTATTTTGTAATGTGTTTTAGGTAATAATCTAAAAGGATAAGGGAGTTTGTGATAACATTTAAATTAAATATAATAAATTTGTATGATTTGTATTTTAGTTAGTTAACATGATAGCATTTTAATGATTAATTTTATTTAATGGTGAACTTTTTGTATAAATTATTATATTCTTTAAATTGGAGAGCTCCGTATTATCTCACTTTGACCAAATTATGCTGTTTTAACCGGACGTATGCTGACTTTCAAGTTTGGCTTTTTTAGAGTAACTTTAATAATACACGTAAAATATAGTTGCCTATAGCAAACGTTATTTGCTAATATTGGTGAGTTTATCCATGTATTTTAAACACGTAGTCCCTCTCTTTTTTAACATGTAGTCGCCTATAGGAAACGTTATTTGCTAATATTGATATGTAGGCTCTATGTTCTATAGTTGAAATCTAGTTAGTCCTTGGCTTCATTGATTAATAAATGATAACCAACTCTATTCAACTCTATTCTGATTTTTAGTTTGATTATAGTAGTTTCAAATTCAAAACATACAATGTTTAAACTTTATAAAAGTTTCATTAAGATTACAATTTTTTAATTCTGTTTTTAAATTAATCCCTTTTTATATATAACTTTCAGTTACCAAACTAGAAGTTGGATGCAAATTGTGACTCTAGAGCAATATCATAAAGTTTTGTGAATACCGATATAATATTTTTTAAGGCAAAATTTTAAAATTGTAAAGAGCTAAGTGCTAAGTGCCATTTACGTTCTTTTGGTTTGTCTGCTTTTGTTATTTGAGGCAAAATTTTAAAATTGTACTATTTTCATCCCTAACATTCTTGAAACATGCCACTTAAATTCAAAAAACTAACCCTAGTTAAAAAACTCAATGCTCAGTTAGCTTAGGGGCGAAAATGGCAATTTACTCTAGATTTTTATTTTTTAAACTTCTTCTTCTTCTTCTTCTTCTTATTATTATTATTATTATTATTATTATTATTATTATTATTATTATTATTATTATTATTATTATTATTATTATTATTATTATTATATATGCATAGTCTCTTTCACTTCCCCCTCTCTACATCACCATTACCACAACCATTATCGCCACCACCCGACACCTGTTAAATATGTTTTGAAACATCAAAAACATTAGGGACGACCATGTGTCTTCACTGTGTAAAACTTTTAATAGCCATCTAAACAACATCCACCGCCATAGAAACAAATGAATCAATTCTCAAATCCCAACAAATCGTTGAGATTTATGTTTTTTCTAACACCTTTGGAGTTTGCAACAGATCTGATAATATTTTTTATATATGTGTTGGCATAAATTTAAGTTGGCTTACGTTTCAACGTAAACTTTTATTATTTGGAAACAAGTCGGCTAAAAAATAATACGTCTTCGTGCTCTTTTATGAACATTTCCAGTTGGTCTTCGTTTCGCCATATATTTATTTCCGAATCAAATGGGTTAAATATAATATGTTCACATTCGATGGTATAAATTCGAGTTGCTATGCGTTTCGACCCCGCCGTAACGCCAACCCTTAATGTGAATATTTCTTTTGATCACACATGTCAATTTTTCCACGTTTTATGGTTTTTTTAAGTTTCCTATGTATGAGTCGGGTCATATATAAATGTGTTATGATTGCTTAGTATAAATTTGATTACTTTACATTTTGATCCAACCACAATGCTAAATAATATACGTCAAAACGCTCGTTTTCACATGATTAACACATCACATAAAATTTGTACTAGTCTGTTCGATGTTTGCAATTGTAAAACCCTGTAAAATCGTGTCCAGTAATATAATGACACGTGTTGTATTTTTAAATATAGTCTATTAAAGACCAATAAGGATTAGAGGCGTCAACATGCTCGAACTGAGCCTCCGAGTGACGATCCGATGTCAACATGCATAAATAACAGCCTTTGAGTGACTGATATATCAACATGCTTAAAATTTTGGCCTCTGAGTGACCGTTGTGTCAACATGCCTAGCCTCTGAGTGACATCGGAATCAACATGCTTATAATAAGCCTCCGAGTGATCCTTATCGAAGTCCTAACTCTCATATGTCCTGTTTATTGGACGAGAGTGATTAAATCCAGTAATATCTGAAAGTTGGATATTGGAGAGATTAAAAGTATCAACATGTTAGTTCTTACCTTTGAGTGACCTTTTAACGAACCGAGAGCTCGACAATCTCTGGGCATAATCCCGGGTATGCCAAGTATTGGCTACGGAGGACTAAAAGTGCCAAAAGGTGTTTAAAAAGGTTTTTAGGAGCTTTATAAAGTTCAGGGGTCAAAAGTGTCAATTTTTGAAACTGGCCGTGGGGCGGTCGCGGGCCGCGAGAGACCAGGCCTGGGTCTCTCGCAGGGCGCGAGAACAGGTCCGC
Organism: Scalesia atractyloides; assembly: GCA_947069175.1. Lineage (NCBI taxonomy): Eukaryota > Viridiplantae > Streptophyta > Magnoliopsida > Asterales > Asteraceae > Scalesia > Scalesia atractyloides. The sequence continues at coordinate 4,334 of CAMTDV010000658.1, read as the reverse complement.
TGCAGAAAGTTTTGTTTGGAGACCAAGCAAAACTCTAAAACCATTAATTCGAAACCATGGCTTCTCTAAACTGCTATGCCACGTTTTGGGACATTTGTAAGCTTCTTCTTACACCCCTAAACACCTGGTTTCATCTCCTTTGAGCTCTCAAACTATAAATTGGTATTCAAGTGCTTCATTTCAACTTGCACCTTTCTTATTCACTCTTTTTCCCTCCTCTGGAAGTTCCTATCTGAAAGGAGCAATCCAACATAGTTCTTTTGCATCTAGGATACATTGGTAAGTGTTCATTCTATGTGCATTTTCGTTTATAGGCTTTTATAGCCAAAAGTCAAGTGTTTTACGGAAAACGCTTTGACTTTCGGTTAAGACTATAATGGTCTAGCCATTGTTTGAAATGAACATGGCTAAGTGATTGTAATAAGGTAGGTGTTAATCCCTATAAAGGGCACCTCCTGAAGATCACGTTTGCTAGACCAATTGACGGGTCAAAGTTAAGTTATTAAAAAGTCAAACATGACATTTTTCGGGAAAATCATAAATTGATCTTATATATGTTATTAAACCTGTTTTGACACTTTAACAAGTTGTTAATAATTATTAGAACATGTATAAACATGTTCGGCTCGTCAATTTCAGTTCTAGGGTCGGTTCGCAACCGAAAGTCGCAAAGTTTGACTTCTGCTTTGACTTTCGATTCTGACCAGATATAGATTAGTTAGCTACTGATCTAAAGTTGCATTATGATCATAATATAATGTAGCATAACCCTATGAGGTTATATTACATGATCATAATCAGAATCTGAGTTTATGCGCAAGTTTCGTAATTATGCCACTTTGACCAAAATGTCCTTTTTGCATAAAACAAGGTTTTAAATGGTAATGAACTTGAAAATGAGTTTCATACTGATGTAATATTATAAGTAGAATTATTTGGGATGTTAAACTAAGTTATAAACTGAGTTTTCAAGCAGGTCCTTAAACTATGTCGATAAATGACGGTTTTAGTCCTTGTGACTCATAAAATGATTTTAATCAATCTTTTCAAGGTAAATCATTTACCTACTGATATGTTATTAAATAACATATTTTAAACATTTTAATCTGATCCAAATGTCAGTTTTCGTAAACATCGCATAAAGACGTTATTTTACGACATAAGCACCGTTTCGGCGCATAGTATGGTTTTAAACCATATTATTGACCAAGACTTGATACCTACTGATTTTAAAACTTATTTTAAATATATTTACAGTAGGTACATGTTATAAACTCATAATACCAAATAATTTATAAACTATGTGTAAAATGACCAAAATGCCCCTTCGGAGCATAGTTTGGTCGTAAAAAATATTTTACACATATAATTGACATCCTACTGATATTATATCATAAATAAAGTATTTTGTAGAATACTTATAACTATAACATTAAATTATATTCGAGTTCTTTTTATACGGTATATAATTACCAAAATGCTCTTATGAGGCATAGTTCGTTTTAAAAACCTTAACGGGCATATAAGTTGATATCCTACTGATATTTTAACTTATTTAAAGTATAATGGCATATAGAACTTGTCCATGACTTATCTGGTTACCCGATATCGCAAATATGCGCTCGGTTAAGTATATGTAACTAGTTTACAAAAATTAACTGAAACGGGTTTAACCTTATCATTTTAAGTTTCAAAATCCAGAATGTTTATAGTTTACCCATATTATACAAGTCAAGTACTTGTTGGGATTAAACTACATTCTGTCTGATCATCGTTTAATCAAGCGTTATACGTATTGATCATGTACACTATTCGGTTTATAAGACCGTTAGTATTTAATTGGCTAGCTTATGCCATAATCCAGACTAGAGCCTTCCCGGTAAATGCTATATGCACTTGGTACTTTTGTATACAGCTGAGTTATTTAAAAATAAAATAAGAAGACTAGCTCAGGTAAATACTCTTGACTTATTTTACCTATACGGGCTTGGGATACGATAAATTATTACCCCTTGGTCTAAATAGGGTCACTCTAATGCCCGTTTGTGGCTAGTAAACCCCATATTTCGTTTTAATCAGTTTTGTTTGATAACTTAAACATCAAGGGTTAAATTACCGTGTCCTGGATATCCGCGGCTCAATACATTAGTTATTGGCCATGACCTTAGCACGAGGTGTAGGCACACACCTTTTATTGCTCATATGCAATGTTCCCAAGACGTTGGGGATGACTCCTTCGTGAGTCCTGAGTGGTGTGTATTTAATCATGTCTCGGTTTCTGTCCCGGGCCCTGAATGTATTGACAAACATGTGAATCTGATACAAGGTTGCAAGGTCAACTTCCCAAGCTAATAAAAGATTTTGTGCCATTTGCACTTAAAAATCATTTTAAAGTTTTCAAAATGAGTAAGTTGGGTGTATTTACCAGCGTAAGCTGACGTAAGGCTAAACTGCAGGTACAATACGAAATAGGCCGGAAGCTGCTCGGTAGTGAATAAGAGGATCTTGCAAATCCTTAAATCTGCCTAAAGTCTGTTTTATATTCTTTCTTGTACATTTTACGATCTGCCTGTGGATCTTCTATTACGAGCATGTATATTATTTTATTTTATCTTTGACATTCGGTTTGTAATAGTAATTTTACTCCAAGGCTTCCGATGTGCTATCATTAATTGACAATGATGTTATCAACTTACGTCACGATACTCCCCACCCGGGCCCACCGGTATTTGGATTTCGGGTTGGAAATCCGGGGTGTGACAGCAATGTAAGCGCGCAACAAAGCGCGTGAGTCTAGTTACTGGTTATATTTATAGACAAAAGACCAAATACAAATACCCTTATCATACAAAACGTACGGATATGGTGAAAATGTAAAAAAACACGGTGGCATTTTCATAATTATTTACTCGTAGAGTAATTATCAAAATTATTCTACAAATTGATCTTGTAGGGTAATTTTGATCTTGTAGAGTAATTTTGTAAAATGTTCTTGTAGGGTAATTTTGATCTTGTGGAGTATCATGATTACTCTACAAATGATCTTGTATGGTAATTTTGATCATGTAAGGTAATTTTGAACTTGTAAGTTTTGTAGAGTATCATAATACTCTACAAATGATTTTGTAAAGTAATTTTAAATTGTATTGTTTGATAAATTTGCGAAGTGTTTTTGATACATTTATATAGTAATTTTGATAATTACCACACAAGCAAATAACTACAAAAATGTCAACGTATTTTTTTTTGTTTTTCATGTGTTTCATACGTTTAGTACAATAAGACACTTTGTACGTGAACTTGACCCTATATCTAGCGATGGGCATAATCGGGTTTTATTATTACCCGGAACCGGTTTTGCTTGGATGTCATTGGAACCGGGTATGGTGTGGAACCGGGTCCGGTTCCTACCCGGGTTCACAGCCAAGAATATGGAACCGTGTAGAACCGGGTACGGGTATTATGGAACCGGGTATGGTGTGGAACCGGGTATGGTGCGGAACCGGTTCCTGATAGTGTTCAGAACCGGTTCCTGGCAGTAAAAATCTGACTTTTACTGTTCAGAACCGGTTCTGACAGTAAAAGCTGACTTTTACTGTTCAGAACCGGTTCCTGATAAAATGTTACCGGTGGAACCGGTTCCTGATTAAAAAATCGTTTTTTTTTGTATATAAACCCCTTCCTACTTACCGGTTCCTGATAAATGTTATCGTTGGTGTTTTAATAAAGTTTGTGGTAATGTTTCTTTCTATTGTGTTTGTTATGTTTGATTTTTATTATTAGTTACATTGATAAATAAAAATAGTAACAATAATCGATTAAAATTAAAAAACAAATTAATCGGTTACAATATATAAAAAAAATTAACCGTTACAAAAAAAAAAATAAAAAATTACTCAGAACGGTTCTAGTATGATTTTATTTCTTTGATCGTTTACTAGCGGCAGGTGCAACACTTTCCGACGAGTTTCTCTTAGGTGCGGGTACCTCGGTACAATCGTCGTCCGAATCGTTAGTCTCCACTTCTTCGTCCTCCTCTTCGTCAACAATTTTATGCTCTAACTCAACTTCATCTTCTAGACTAGTTTTATGTTGAACACGATCAACGGCATCCAAATGGTCCTTTAAGCATATTGCCATCTCTAGCGATTCCGGAGTTAGTCTTGTTCTTCTAATTGACAAAACCCTGCCACTAAGAGAAAACACACTTTCCGAAGCTACCGTGGAAGCTTGGACCGTTAGTATATCACGAGCCATGGTGGCTAGAATCGGGTATTCGGATTCTTTCGATTTCCACCATGCCAAAACATCAAATTTCCTATACTCCTCGGTGG
>CAMTDV010000657.1:0-19440 GCA_947069175.1 Scalesia atractyloides | reverse complement strand
CATGCATTCGATAGGGTTCCATTTTTCTTTTTACCTTTTCCATCATTTGATTTCTTTTCATAATCATGCAACCTCTGGTGGATTCCTTTCTTTTTAAATTGAACACCATGATAATTCCCCCGACCATATCCACGTACACGTCCACGACAAGGACCACGACTCTGACCATGACCACGCCCACGTTGAAAGCCACGACCACGTTCGTGACTTCCACTTTGATCATTATATGTTGCCCATTCACTTCAGGGAATGGAGTTGTACCAACCGGATGAGTTTCATGGTTTTTCATTAGTAGCTCATTATTTTGCTCAGCCATAAGCAAACATGATATTAAGTCACTGTATTTGGTGAAGCCCCTTTCGCGATATTGTTGTTGCAAGACAATGTTTGAGGTGGGGAAGGTGGAGAATGTTTTTTCCAACATCTTCTTATCAGTAATATTTTCACCACATAAATCAATTGTGACATGATTCTAAACATTGCCGAGTTATACTCACTTATAGACTTAAAGTCTTGTGTCACACCCTGAACCGCAGCGGAAATGGTAGTTGGGGCATAATTGGGTTATCATCAAAGCTCATGACATTTACTCTAAAGTTTCATATTTATTATTTCCAATTTAAATGAGAAATTACATCAAGCATACAAGCACAACATGTTCTAACTCAACATTCATGAACTCTTTATTTTTCTTCTAAGGCAAATTCCTATGTGTTCCTTGCTTCAATTGCTCATCTGTATCATGTGTAAAAAAATGGTTTTTGGGTCAACAAAAGTTGGCAAGTGAATCTTATAAAAACATTTGAACGAATTTGTTATATTGGTTATAGAAATGTGCATAACCACATATGAGTATACGTATATGTAAATTTAATCACAAAACACATAATATCAATTAATGCACACACACACACATCAAATGATGAACAATAAGATCAGGGCTCAATCAAACGGAGCTGATCTAATGATGCACCTGATGCTCAACTTGTCTCCAACGAGGAACTGATGGGCCTAATGAATGATTTGCACTGCAACTTGACAAAAATGTAAACACGCAACACAACAAACAACATTTACATCACATGTCTAGATCATATAATGGTAATAGCACAAGTGTTTGAATAAACGAAATAAATAAGACGACACATGATACACCCCAAAACATGAATAAAAAAAAGGGAATTTGTAAGGATTCACTCACAGTGGTTGCGTTCCTTGTTTGAATGCGCACGAATTAAGGAGTTGATCGACAAACGAATACTAACCTAAAATAATAACGTGATAATTCGATAAATACAAACCAATTAATATCTTGATTTAATACTTTTTGATAGGTTTTTAGGTTATTTTTGTGGTTTTTATTGATATTTTAAAACCTTCGAAATTGTATTTTTAAGTATTTTTAATTGATTTTTAACTAAAGTATAAATACAAAAATAATATAAGTAAATAAAATAAAATAAATTAATATTAAAAAATCTTGTCAGGTCTGACAAGGACCTGATCGGTTCGTTATTGACATTAGGCAGCGTGTGGTGAGGCTCGAACTCGTGACCTCTCGGTTGCGTGCACGCAGCTCTTCCAACTGAGCTACGTGTCTAACCCGAAATATTCCTGATTTTAATTAATTTTATACACTTCTTGCATTATTACGGAAATTGTTTATTTTAAAAAGAATTTTAAAATCATCGAACAGGCGTGGGGATTGGCCTCGAACCGGCGACCTTAATGTTGTTTTGCACCCAGCCCAAACAGTTGGGCTGGGTGTCTAACCCGATTAATATTGAATTTTTATTATACTTAACATCTTCCTGAGGGTGAACGTATCTTGATTAAAAAGAAAACCGGTTTTTATTTCAACACAAGAGTCTGACCTGACTCGAACTCGGGACATGTACAATGTATTCGCACACAGTCCACCACTGGACTGTGTGTCTAACCCGTTTATATCTTTGAATTTTATTATATTTATAAACTACATAACATCATCTTCTTCGCTTAATTAAACCCAGAACTTGCAATCCCGACTGAAATTCGATTAATCAATGTTTTTGTTTCGCGATTGCAGTTAAACCTTGAAATAACGAATTACAACAATAAAGCAAAGGATTTTTACCGACAAAACGATGATCCTGGTTTTCCGGCGAGAGTTTTCGGCTATTGTAGATGTTTTCCGGCAACGTAGAACTTGAACATAAAGGAATTGGGTGAAAGGATTTAGAGTGGTGTGTTCTTTGAGATGAAGTCGGTATTTATAAGGCTCAATATCAGTTTTGAAAGCTTCAATTTAAATCCAATGATTACTCTTCGGTTACGACTAACTGATAAATGTTTTCGGCTATATTTGTTTGGTCAAAGATCGGTTACATCCAACGTTCAATCATTTAAACGTTAGATTAGTTGGTTGTTTGAAGATGATTACGGTTTCAAAGCTACCAATCTTGAACTTGCAGATTGGCTTGATGTTGTTTTTATTATAAATTTAATTTGTTTCCAGGTTTATCACCTAAGTGTGTGTAGTGCAGTGGTGTTTTGTGTGTTTGTTGCGGGTGGAGACCCGGGTTCGATACCCGCGGTCTTTATTCATTTCATTTTTTTATGCTTTAATTCTTTTTATTTATATTTTAATTATTAACATTATTATCTTAACTCTGTTTATTGTTAAATACTAATAATAATATAATAAATTTAAAACACTCACATAAATGCGTAACGAACATCATACGTATACTTGAATTACAAAATGGAGCGGGTTTTAAATTCCGTTTTTCGTCAGATGTTACAGTATCCCATACTTTTAGAATTTCGTCCCGAAATTTAAGTAGTGATAGGTGTAACTTGAAAGAGGTGAGGGTATTCGATGAAATGCATCGATTCCAAAATATGAATATCTTTTAACAGAAAAGAGAGGTGTGATGTTTGGATTTTTGGTTCAGGCGGTAACGTTCCTAGTAAGGGTTGAATACCATGCTACAGGAATCGCTTTTTGATGCCTAAGATGAGAATCGTTGATACACAGAGTTGATTGATTGGATATGATCTCATGCATAAGAGTTTTGAGAGAATTGATGCGTTGAAAAGATAAAGTTATATCACAAGACAAAAACTTCAACCCTGACGATATTAAAACCTACACGGAACTTCTCATAACCGCCTGACAATGCTTTTGATCCTTTGACAAGAATACTTATGTATAGGAAGTACCAGCGGCGTATCCACCATATTCTTGTCAAATTTTCATTGACTTTGTCAGTAAGTTATGATTGGTTTTATGTGACTCTAAAACATAAACAAACACAACAGCCAAAACTTGAGTCTCAAATCTGAAAGAATACATGACTGAATGACGACGGTACCTCTCTCGTTTGTTATGATGAAGTGGTCAGTCTATGAAAAAGTGAGACATGACTCAACTTCCTTAAATGATGAGGCGAGGTACGTCGTGATGTTATGATGACATGAAATTTTAAATCAATGAATGAAATAAAACAATGATATCAATTTGCATTAAAATTCGTGGATACATAAATTCCCAAATTAAAACAGGGATACACAAAGATTGAGATTTATAGGAAACATTAATAACTCGATGATTGGAGCGGAGTCTTGGTTCTTGGTGATGGAAGGCTAGTTGGGTTGCTCGTTTGCACCGTTATTGGCTTCAACCGGATTAGCGTTGATGTTGTAATCTCTTCCTCTCGCTGGTGGGGGTGCTAGGTTTGCTTGATTAACTGGGTTCGCTTGAGCTTGGGCGTTAATGATGTTAACCAATCTAGGGCACGTGTTTCTAAAATGGGCAGGGTCGCCACAATTAAAGCAAGCTCGAACATATGGAACTATGGGGTTTTGGGGTTGTTGGTAGGGTTGAATCATGTTTTGGGTATGGGGTGAAGCTTGGTTTTGAGGGGTACGACAAGTTTTGCTCAAATGACCATAACGCCCACAATTAGCACACAGTCGACAAGATATGGTAGGTTGATGGTGATAAAAGTAAGTGTTGCATTGAGGATGAAGACCAGTGTAAGGTCTCTTATTTTAGTAAGTAGGGTTGGGTGCTACTTGAGTGATTGGGATAGCTTGAAGCAACTTGTGGAGCTGGTTGACTGCTTTGAGTAACAGCGAAATTTTGTCCGTCTCGTTTCCTCTTAGTAGTGGGTTGAGAAGAGGATTCAGTTTGGGTTGAGTTTGAGATTTCGGTTGGTGCTTTTTCCTTCTTCTTCTCCTCCTTGAAGTCTCCATTCCTAATGTGGTTTTCGGTGAGCTCTGTTGCTAACTCCATTGCTGCTTCCGAAGTTGCAGGTGTGGTACTTATTACAGGGTCCTGAATATTTGAAGGAAGACCCCGAACGTAGTGTTCAATCAAACGGTAGAGGGGAGTGAACAAGTTGGGGACCATTTGATTCAACTCAAGAAATCACATGTTGTATGTGGTATGGTCGCCCTCCTTTTGTTTCAAAGAGTAGAACTCGTCTTCTAATTTCTTGATTTCGCTTCTTGGACAGGAAGGTCTTGTCATGATCTCCTTCAATTCTTCCCAAGTCAAAGTCATAGCATCCTCAGCACCTCGCTTGCCCTTCTCTGTGTTCCACCATGTAAGTGCTACTCTGAACAGACGACCAGTAGCATATCGTACCTTGCGATCATCAGGGCAGTCGCAATTGAGAAAAGTGTTTTCCATCTCTTCAAACCAATGGAGGAGAGCGGTGACACCTTCAGTCCCTTCGTATTTTGGGGGATTGCAGGATTTGAAATGCTTGTAGGTGCATTTAGTGGTATTTGGGGAGGGTTGGCAACGTTTTGACCTTCTTGGTTGATTGGGTTGATGGGATTTGCGGTAAGGGCTTGTTGGACTTGAACTACGATGTTGGGTATTATGGCGGCCATTTGTTGAGCGATTTGGGCAGCCAAGCGCTCGCGGGATTTTCCTGATCTCCTACATCTACGAGAGTGACTAGAAGACATCTACAAGGAATACTTATCGAGAGTATGAGTTTGACATATAGGTGTCATGTGTCGTATAAAATGAACATCCACAAAAATGAAAAAAAAAATTGCTACATCCATAGGATGTCTTGGGCTTTGCTCATCCATATGTCCCCATACTTGGCCTTGGTAGTCATGTGGGCCCCCATGACTCCTGGGCTCTGGTAGGATGCATATTGGTGTTGGCCTGTTAACATTCACGCTACCCGAATGAAAATCGTAAAAATATGATTGCAAGGTATAAAGTCGGAGGGTGTCCTGGTATAGACACAATGACAACTCAAAGTGGGGTTAGTTTGAACGACGTTTGGTGTGGCATGCTTTGGCCTAATAGGTCCTTCGTACTCTCATCGTTAGTCCCCAGGTAGGCAAACTAGTCCGTTATATTGGATTTATACGATTGCCAACCTAGACAGGACGTTTCGACTACCGGTACTCGTACCCTTCCAGTTACTACATGCCCGTCGTAGAACTTACTTTGATGAGATTGAAAAACGAAAACACCACAAAATCTTGAATAAAGAAAATATGAGAATTATTTGAATAGTGAGAATTGAAACGTGCGTGATGAATGTATATGTAAGCATGTTATGTTTGACAATATGTATAACGTGCGTGATGAATGTATATGTAAGCATGTTATGTTTGACAATATGTATAACTCATTAAGTATCACACAAAATGATAGTGGATGTGCTTGCATGCATTTGTGTGTGTAGCAAATATGAAACAAATAAACATCATAAATTTTGCATATAACCACGTAAGCAATTAAAATCTAATCGACTATAGTATAGGCTCTAAGGGTCTAATAACCTATCCTATATCCCTATAGTCAAAAGCTCTGATACCAATCTGTTACACCCTGACCCGCAACGGAAATGGTAGTCGGGCATAATTGGGTTATCATCAAAGCTCATGACATTTACTATAAAGTTTCATATTTATTATTTCCAATTTAAATGAGACATTACATCAAGCATAAAAGCACAACATGTTCTAACTCAACATTCATGAACTCTTTATTTTCCTTCTAAGGCAAATTCCTATGTGTTCCTTGCTTCAACTGTTCACCTGTATCATGTGTAAAAAAATGGTTTTTGGGTCAACAAAAGTTAGCGAGTGAATCTTATAAAAACATTTGAATGAATTTGTTATATTGGTTATAGAAATGTGCATAACCACATATGAGTATACGTATATGTAAATTTAATCAAAACACATAATATCAATTAATGCACACACCCACACACCAAATGATGAACAATGAGATCAGGGCTCAATCAAACCGAGCCGATCTAATGAGGCACCTGATGCTCAACTCGTCTCCAACGAGGAACAGATGGGCCTAATGAATGATTTGCACGCAACTTGACAAAAATGTAAACACGCAACACAACAAACAACATTTACATCACACGTCTAGATCATATAATGTAATAGCACAAGTGTTTGAATAAACGAAATAAATAAGACGACACATGATACACCCCAAAATATGAATAAAAAGGGGGAATTTGTAAGGATTCACTCACAATGGTTGCATTCCTTGTTTGAATGCGCACGAATTGAGGAGTTGATCGACAGATCGAATACTAACCTAAAATAATAACGCGATAATTCGATAAATACAAACCAATTAATATCTTGATTTAATACTTTTTGATAGGTTTTTAGGTTATTTTTGTGGTTTTTATTGATATTTTAAAACCTTCGAAATTGTATTTTTTAAGTATTTTTAATTGATTTTTAAGTAAAGTATAAATACAAAAATAATATAAGTAAATAAAATAAAATAATTAATATTAAAAAATCTTGTCAGGTCTGACAAGGACCTGACCGGTTCGCTATTGACATTAGGCAGCGTGTGGTGAGGCTCGAACTCGTGACCTCTCGGTTGCGTACACGCAGCTCTTCCAACTGAGCTACGTGTCTAACCCGAAATATTCCTGATTTTAATTAATTTTATACACTTCTTACATTATTACCGAAATTGTTTATTTTAAAAAGAATTTTAAATCATCGAACCGGCGTGGGAATTGGCCTCGAACCGGCGACCTTAATGTTGTTTTGCACCCAGCCCAAACAGTTGGGCTGGGTGTCTAACCCGATTAATATTGAATTTTTATTATACTTAACATCTTCCTGAGGGTGAACGTATCTTGATTAAAAAGAAAACCGGTTTTTATTTCAACACAAGAGTCTGACCTGACTCGAACTCGGGACATGTACAATGTATTCGCACACAGTCCACCACTGGACTGTGTGTCTAACCCGTTTATATCTTTGAATTTTATTATATTTATAAACTACATAACATCATCTTCTTCGCTTAATTAAACCCAGAACTTGCAATCCCGACTGAAATTCGATTAATCAATGTTTTTGTTTCGCGATTGCAGTTAAACCTTGAAATAACGATTACAACAATAAAGCAAAGGATTTTACCGACAAAACGATGATCCTGGTTTTTCGACGAGAGTTTTCGGCTATTGTAGATGTTTTCCAGCAACGTAGAACTTGAACATAAAGGAATTGGGTGAAAGGATTTAGAGTGGTGTGTTCTTTGAGATGAAGTCGGTATTTATAAGGCTCAATATCAGTTTTGAAAGCTTCAATTTAAATCTTCGGTTACGACTAGCTGATAAATGTTTTCGGTTATATTTGTTTGGTCAAAGATCGGTTACATCCAACGTTCAATCATTTAAACGTTAGATTAGTTGGTTGGTTGAAGATTGATTACGGTTTCAAAGCTGCCAATCTTGAATTTGCAGATTGGCTTGATGTTGTTTTTATTATAAATTTAGTTTGTTTCCAGGTTTATCACCTAAGTGTGTGTAGTGCAGTGGTGTTTTGTGTGTTTGTTGTGGGTGGAGACCCGGGTTCGATACCCGCGGTCCTCATTCATTTCATTTTTTTATGCTTTAATTCTTTATTTATATTTTAATTATTTACATTATTATCTTAACTCTATTTATTGTTAAATACTAATAATAATATAATAAATTTGAAACACTCATCATAAATGCGTAACGAACATCATACTTATACTTGAATTACAAAACAGAGCGGGTTTTAGAACCGTTTTTCGTCAGATGTTACATCTTGCTACCTTAAATTGAGCCATTCATAACGAGTTTTTGGTAATATTACTGTTTTCTGATGGTCATACATTTCTTTCAAATTGGTCCATCGGACGAGTAGATCTTTGATAGTGAGATATTCATTTTCAAGGACTCATGAATATGATGGCGTAAGAAAATCATTGCCTTTGCTTTATCTTGGGTATTTGTTTTATTTTCTGTTTTAATTGTTTCCCTAAGGTTATTGACATTTAGATGGATTTCAGCATTCAAAGCCCATGACAAATAATTTTTTTCTAGTGATGTCCAAAGCCATAAACTCAAGCTTTGCAAGATTCGACATAACTAACTATATTAAAGAAATATGCATGAATTAATGCATGTTATTATAACCAAATAAAATTTCGTAACCTTTATTGACTATAAAATAAAACAAGACTAACAAAATAATATGTATTCAGTCATTACCAATTAACGTTTGTTTACATATATTTGTGTATGATATATCCATGCATATAAAGATATTAGATTAGTTAATCGATGGAAGTGGACAATAATTTAAAATACATATATACTTTTTACTTCGTCAAATTTTCCCTCTTAGTTATTATTATGCTAAACAATGATATACTAATGTCGCATTGTGATAACATAATAAACAACTACATATAGTTTATAGATTAATAAACAAGTAAATACAATCTGGTAATTAACGAAAATGTAACCAGTAATGAAACACTAAATTATACTACAAGTGTGTTTTGTTTTTTTATTTAACTATTTTTGTATGTTTTACAAACTTAAATAAATCCAAACAAATAAATATGTAAATTACATGACTTAATATAATTAGTTCTATAAGCCTAACAAAACTCATCAGGTTATAAACAATCATTTATTATATCTTAATTTTATCCCATCATAATTGGCATAAAAGGAATTTTAACAGACACATACAAACCCATGGGTTAAAGCCTAATTTTATCAAATTTATTGTCATTTAATAAAACATAATAAAGAAATATGAAAGAAAGAATTGGATCAAATTCTTTAAATATAACAAAACAGGTGTTTGGAGTTCATGTTGGCCATTGGTTTATTTTATGAAATTCTTTTGTGTGTTAGGATGAAAATAGATACAACATTATAAAATTCTAACGCAGGTAAGAACATGTAACAAGCTAAACTGACAATCCAAAAAAAAATTATTCATATCTTTTCTTATTTAACATCAGTGTATGTATACTATCAAACATAATATAATAAAGGAAAATATGTGTTTTAAAGTGTATCTTTCTATAGAAAATTCTTAGGATTCATTAAAAACAAAACTTTTGATTGTGAAAGATGGAATAAAGTTCTATGGCTAAACATTAAAAGAAAATAAAAAACTATTTTCACCCCCCTTTTTTAGATTAAACAAAAATATATAACTAATAATATCATAATGGTCCTTTGAACAAAACATTGTATGGATTGCAATATATGTTAAAGAGAATGAAGAACAATGAAAGTTAATTTATCTTGTGATAATACGATCTAACTCCAAAAGCAGGTCGTGCTGATAACATGTTTGAAACAACTAGCCTACTAACATTATAGAGATAAGAAAGAGAAATTGGAGAAATAGATATCTTATTTTGGTATATAATATGGATCACATATGCCTCTATTTATAGGCTTACAAGATGAGTGTTAAGTATATGAAGAGTCATGATATAATGACAAATGCAAGTGGATAGTCACACCATTATTATATATAATGATAAATACAAGTAGATGGTCACACTATTAATAAATAATAATTCATAACACCAATAATATATATAATATATATGTATAATAGAAATTATATAATACTAAATGCTTTGTAGCTAAAGTGATATAACTTTCATTCTTTAAGCTGTACACGTTTATTGGATTTCATCTTGTTAACTGGTTTATACAATATCCCAACCTGCACAACAAACATTAATAAGCAGATGCAACTAAACATATAAATCAATAAATTAAAAACCAAATTTCATATCTCGTAAAAAAAATATACAAGTGCCATGACTTACCAGATTCCATTTCATGAACATATCACTACTTCAGTAATTAAACATCCAACAACCAAAAGGCATAAACAATCAATCTAACATGTCTAAAAAAGGAACCTGAGGCTAAATTTACAGCCAATGGAAGAAGTACATGAATACTAAATTTATAGCCAATGGAAGAAATACATGAACAACATTTACATGTTGAAGGGAAGGAGCTCTATAAATTGTTATGGTTGTCCGGTTTGATAGTGAGACAACTCACTCATTACAACAAGCTTGAATTTGACCTAATCATATATTACATGTAACTAAAAAAAACCTTAATTTATGAACCGTTTCAAAACGATATTTCGCTTTTAACCAAAAAAAAGACTAAATTGCCATTTTAGTCCATGAGGTATATCCAAATTTACCATTTTAGTCCAAATAGTTTTTTTTTCTTCTCCGGGTCCCTGACTTTTTGCGTTTGTTACCATTTTGATCACATACCCTAATTCCGTCCAAAACCCCCCTTTTTAACCAGAGATATTTGAGGATTTTCGTTATAAACTTTTCAACTTGCCATTTTAGTTCAAAGCTTATTTCTTATTAAAAAATTAATGTTATAAAAACACACACATATTTATTTATTTATAAAAAACACAAATTTTAAAATCTATTAACTTTAATACATACATACATATATATATATAGGATTAGGATCATTTGTGAACAACTTCTTGGCATTTGATATTTTTTAGATTAAAATGGTAAGATTGATATTAGTCAAGTATGCTTAATTAAAATCACTTAATTTTCTCATCTCTTAACTCTCTCTCATTTTTAATTATTTCTCTATTATTTTAATTATAAGAGATTAAAGGGCTAATGTTTATTTTTAAATAAACTCTTATGTTCTTTTTAAAATTAATTATTAAACCTAATTAAATTATATTTTTTTACATATGTGTATACAGGTCAGTAATACAAGACTTATACACTTGTGTATAATTACATCTTGTTCCCACAGGTCGGTATAAACCATATTTATACACATGTGTATTATTCAAGTACATATGTGCATAAACTAACAACTGCGTATCTTGTATAAATTGATAGTTAGCGAGACTGTACACATGTGTATAAACTAATATCTGTGTATCTTGTATAAACTAATACTATCGAGACTGTACACATGTGTATACACTAACAACTGTGTATCTTGTATATACGGAAACTAGCAAGATTTTAGGAATTTTGATTATATTGTTTAATAAATGCAATTTACAAAAGACGCAAACACCCTTCTGTCAATTAATTTAAAGGGAAGTTATAACATTATAATTACAATCTTGCCATTGTTTAAAAATCTTTAGATGATATAATCCAATAGCTCAGATTAGTTTACACAGTTCACTCTCAACCTAATGTTCACTCTAGAACACTACCTTATATATATATATATATACACAACATCACAATATATATATATATATATAAAATATATATATGTATGTATGAAATAAATAATCATATATCTCCATCTTTATATACAGAAGCCAACCTATGGCACCACCACTAACCTCTCATCACCATCAAATGCCCAATAATCCAGAAACCACCTCCACCATAATTTTCTGCCGTTTATAGCTGTCTCCGGCAACCGCCGCCGCCAACAACCACCCAGCTCGTCTCCGCCATCAACCATCATCCCCATCATTTGCGCCGCCATCTCCTCTGCTGGACCCAATATTGTACACCGGCACTCATTGACAACTTTTCCGGCCACCATCACTTCCCCTCTAACCAAATCAGTCTCTCCATCTTCAAATCCCCACCGTAAACCCTTTATTTCAAAGACCATCCTCCCAAATTTCTCACTAACGCCACCCCCATCCTCACCGTTTACATGATCAAAACCCACCACCACCAACGTTCACCACCACTATCACCGCCGTTCACCCCCACCACCAGTCACCACCATCAGAACGTAATCAAAACCCACCGCCACCACCATCCCCAAATCAAAACCCACTCCCGCCCACCTCATATAAACGTCGTAGATCTGTAATTAGTGTGGGAATCGAGTTCAAGTTTCGTCTTCAAATTCAAATGAGACATAAACATTAGTCTCAGACACTCTTCATCCTACTTCATAATCAAAGAATGCTTTATCGATGCTCTGTTGATGATATCTATGTAGCTTTCATCTGTCTCCATTGAAGTTGCAGGTTTTGAAATAAAATTAGGGTTTTGGTGGAGAAGATGAAGATGGAGATGTGTAGAGGTAGAGAGAGAATGAGAGGAGTTGAGGGGAAGAATGAGATTCTGAGAGAGAGGTGTGGAATTAAAATGGCAACCGATAATAATAATAATAAAAGAATGAATTAAAATGGCAACCGAAAAGATTTAAATTGAAAATCTTTAAAATACCCCTGATTAAAAATGGGGTTTTTGGACGGAGTTAGGGTATATGATCAAAATGACACTAAAAGGAAAAGTCAGGGACCTAGAGAAGAAAAAAAATTATTTGGACTAAAATGGCAAATTTAGACAAACCTCATGGACTAAAATGGCAATTTACTAAAAAACAATAATAAAATACAAATATACAATATGCACTGATCAATGGAGTTAAACATGTTAGATGTTGATGACGAAAATCAATCCCAATCGCAGTAAATAATTCAAATTGTTTAAGTCATAACTAGGTAATTTAATCATATATAGATGTACAGAACTCTACAATGAATGGAGAACTAACGCTGTGTTCCCGAGTTTCATTTAACGAAGGAAAATAAAGGATTTGGAGGGTTTAAAAAAATCATGTTTCAGAGTTTTTTTTAAGAAAGAAAATAGAGAGAAATAAAAGGAAAACTTAAATAATTTTTCTTCGTTTTAAATTCTTCCAAATTGAAGAGATTTGGAAGGAAAACATTTTTAACATACAAAATCTTTAGTTTTCTTTTCATTTCTTTCGAACTCGGAACACAATATTTAATTAAATTTTATTTCCAATTATTTTCTTTTCTCTCTTAATTGTTTTTCTCTTTTTTTATTAAACTTGGGAACACAACGTAAAAAATACTACATGGGTCTTGTTGGTGGAGGGGGTAATAGATTGGGTTTGGGGGGTTTGGGACAGGTTTTAGGTAATCCCAACCTCAAACCCGATTAGAAAAGCTTGTCTTAAACCCGTCCTAAAATCCGTTGGTTTCTATACAAAAATATAATATATACAAATAGAAAAAGAAAACTTCTCACACACACTCTCTATCTCTCTTTCAACACCCTTTCTCTCTTTAAACAATCCATAGCCCTATCGTCGGCCACCTGGAATCCGACCACAGGCCTATCGTTGGCCACCTGGAATCCATCGTCAGCAAACTCACATTTTCCATTATATACTTATAGAATTGATCAACATTATTTACTTGACTTCAGTGCTAAGTAATGTTCAATTCTGAGAAATATAATTGGCTTAAAAAAACAAATTGGAGAAGTGATCTCATAAAGCATTTCAAACGAAAAAAAAAACATGTTTGAAAATGAGTTTGAAATATGATTATTTATCTCACTTTAGATACCTATAGTTATGGTTGTTCACAAGTCAAGCTGAATTGAGTGAACCTTTGCTCGTACTTGGCTCGTTTACAACTGAACACAATTCGACGAGCATATTCGAGTGCGTAATTTTCCGAGTGAGCGAAGAGTGATTTGAACAACCATAAATTTAGATTGTTTCCTTCGATGTCTCCGTTATTGGGTCATGACCAAGGTTCAATTTTCCGAAGATAACACTAAGACTGAGGTCGGACTGTCTGAGGATGAGGCTTAGGTTGAGGCAAGTGAGACGATGAATATACAACAAAGAATAATTGTTGTGTATGGTGAGAGTGAGAAACGATTAACGATTGACGAAAGAAAGAAGTCAAATATTGTCACTTCATGACTTAGAGTTTTAGTTTTAAATTTAGTGTTGAAATTTTTATTGGCTTGATTAGGCTAGTATGTATATATAATTGTAAATTTGCATATAGGGGCCAAATCTAATAGAGCGGTATGTATAAATTATGAATATACATGTAATTTGAGTGTGCATGTATAATTATATATATAATAAATCAATAAAAATTAATTCAAGCAAAGCCGATCTAAGCCGAGCGGACTTTTGCTCGTGCTTGGCTCGTTTGCAACGCAAGTGACAAGCGACGAGCGATTTGAACAACCCTACCTATAGTTATCCTTAAATATAAAAAATAGATAACTAACAGAACTATGAGTTTGTGTTCTACAAGATGAAAGCTACATAGCGAGTTAAGATGTCTCCGAAATTAGGGGTGCTAAACGGGTTGGGTTCGCGGGTTCAACTCCACCCAAACCTGAAAATCGTATCATTCATATGAACCCGAACACGACCCGAAATTTCATGGGTTGACCCGAACTCGCCCCGTTTAACCCGGATTTTTTATTTTTATTTTTTCTGAAATAAATATATTAAAATTAAAATTTAATTAAAAAACACAACTGTATATAACACAATTATATTTAAATTATAAAATCTTATATTAATTTCTCGTTTTAAGTTATAATTATGGAATAAAATACCCCATTTAATTTATGACATAAAACATATTGTAAAAAAATATAATATAATATAAATGTGTTAAACGGGTCTACCCGCCAACCCGACCCATTAACCTAAATGGGTTTGCGGGTTCAACTTAAAGCTGACCCGAACCTGTTTATACTAAACCTAAACCTGCGACTTTCTTATTAGGTTTGTCTCGTGTTTTCGGGTCGTGTCAGAAATTCACACCCGTATCCAAAATACAGCTATACCTAATGTGGTATTGATGTTAGTAACGTGGTTAAAATTGAACCTTAAGTAGAATCGAAGAAGGTTAAACTTGTCACACATAGATAAATAAACAATAGGCAAGTTATAAGAAGCGTCAATCAATGGTTTTCCTTAGGATTTTACTCTCACTACTACGCACAAAACAAATTTAACCATTATATTTTGCTTCAAAATCCAAAGATTTTCATAAACTCAACAAGAACCATAGGTAACAAAGTTAAATTTAACCAGTATGTCGTCGCAGGCGTAGCTTTTGTCACCATAGCCCGTGTCATGCCTTTTGCCACCACTGCTATACCTAGATCCGTCACGTCATTTACGCTACAATTTTCTTTTTGTGTTATGCGTTTTTTTTGCTCAAGATAGTATGTTTTTATTAAATCTATATACTCGTTGTTTTTCGCTTAATGTGCATGAACAATTGAATGTCATGGTAAATACACTTTTAACTACGTTTCCTATGTAAATAATTCTTATACGTACATTCCTATGTTAGCTAAGTCAAATGTGACCCCTTAAAGAAAACAAATAGTCATAAGTTTGAGCGTGTGATTTGCAATTCCAACAGAGTATATATGAATTCAGAGAGGCAATGTACATATAAATTCAACTTGCCATAGATGGTAAGTGTTTGGTAGTACAATGAAATTGGCATTTTCCATTCAACATAGAGGAATATTGCCCTTTTCATTTCTCCTGGAACAAATATACGATTATTTGGCATGTGCGTTTTCACATGCTTACTGAGTACCTTAACTCAATAAGCCTCAGAATTCAATAAAAATTTTATAACACGAATCACATACATCTAACATGATTAAGAGCATCAGGCTATAATCAACATGAAGCAAATCTAGTGGAGTGGGTTAGGCTTTTTACCGAACATAAAGATGTAAAGATCCATAGCATATCTTTAGCTAAAAGTTGTAGTTTAATAAAATAATAATAATGATTTCAAAATAAACAAAAAAAGTTAGTTTTGAGTTTTTTTTATTTGAAGTGAAAACTTGGATCACTGATGAACCATGAGAGTATCACCGTGCCACCGGTGTTATCCGATGTATTTGTTATTAGTCAGTAGTATTTGGTTATATATGTCCGTATTCATAGGGTAACACTACGGACATTCTGTTTGTCCGTAGTATTCATGTGTCCCCTATATATACGTAGTCTGTTTTGTAAACAGTAGGCTTTTGGGAATTCTGTAATTTGTCATTGAAAGAAAACTATGTGTTTTCTCCGGTGTTCTCAATACAAGTTGCAATGATTTATAGTGATTTATGTTTCTACTATTTCAGTATGATCACATAGTAGTTTCCGCATACTATGTGTTGTTTGTTATTCGTGTTAGATTCTGCGATTTTAAGAGGTTAGGTGACCTTACACCATCATCTACATTGATTTTGGGGTGTTACATCTGGGAATAAGATGAAGATGAAGTCATCGACAAGGACAAATGGACTTCAATTAGTAGGCATTAAGATAAATAAGATACACACAAAGGCGTTAGTTGATACACGAGGAACAATGATGATATAAGGATATAATTTGTAAGGAAGATCACATCATAGACGGGAATCAAGTATAGATGGCAACCATCAAGCTAGATGTTTATGCCTCAAGTCTACATAACGACAGAAATACGACAAAAGATCGGTTTCAACAAGCTGAAACAAAAGGAAACGAAGGTATTAGACTATTAAGAAACATCACATGAGACCAAAGTTGTCCTCAAAGAATGCAACATGGTGCAATATAAAGAAAAAACATTGATCAAAAGGCTTGAAAATATTAGAAAAAAATTATCACTCTTGAATCAAAGAACCACAGTACAAGAAAGTATAATTCTTTGTGAAGGTCTATAGAGAATTCCTTGGAAAGGTATCGAGTTCATCAACTGGAAGCATATAAATTTCTTGGAAAGTTATCGAACTCCTTAGATAATCATGGAGACCGATAGAATTCCAAACAATTGTATACATATTTTAATATATTTGTTTAGATTTATTTTAGAGTATTGGATTCTAAACTATCATGTTAAGTAGTAAGCAGGATATCCGCACTACGCTATAAGATAACCTCTTTTGTTATGTTATAGTCGGTTGTCTTTGAACAATTTTATTTTATAACTCCCGCATGATCGACTTCTTTGTTCACTAATGCATTTTTGTTTGGTTATCGTTTTTTAAATTATTTATGGTGAAACAACAAATCTAACACCTTTTTTATTAACTATTTTAACAATTTTATAACTTTTTAGAAACATTAATCATCCTTTTACAAATAAATTTTAACTTTTAGAGTGACCATTGTAAATACAATTCATAGTTGTTAAGGGCACAAGTCGTACTCAAAGCACAAACGGTGAGCCTTGGGCCTCAAGACAAGACGCTTAAAAAGTGAGGGCTTTTTTAGATGAGTTATTTAGTATAAAAACACAATTTTTATGGGCTTTAGACATGTTTTAGGCTTTCTTTAGGGCTAGTTTTAGGTTGTTTTCAGCTTGTCTAGGGTTGTTATAATTGTTTCAACCTTGTTTAACAAGTTTTGGCCAAAATATCATTGGAACTTGGCTTGAAAACGCATTAGGTTTTTGATACTTTCTTAAATGCACCAGAGGGACAAAATTGTAAATGGCGAGTTGTTGCCCTCCTCAAATCTTAAGGATATTTTTTGCTTAGAAATATATGTAATGGAATACATGAAATAGATGTATAAATACATGAAATAGTAGTATACAATAAATGAAATGAATGTATGAATACACTAAATTGAAGTATAAAATTTGAATACATGAAATAGAGGCATAAAAAATAAAAATATTTCAGAATATAAATGGTTCAGTTTGATTAATTTCGGTTAAGTGATGGTACAAAAGATAACCGATAACTGTTTATTAGATTTCGGTTAATTTATTAAGTACAAATGTTAATTTATTTCTCCAAACATCCTACCTTTAAAAAGTGTTGCGGTGCTATTTTAAATATATCAATGCTATAACCAAATTGAATTGAATAAAATTATGAATTTGGTAGTATAACTAAAAGCAATAACAAAGTTTGTAAATATTAGTTAAAGTCAAAAACTTGATAGAGAAATTTGAATGAAGATTGTAAACCATTACTGCTAAAGAGTTTTTTTTGTGCGTCTTTCCTTGAATCTTCATTGCAATTTCACTCCTAAAAGTCTTGGGGGTCAAGTCTTTGAGTCAATCTAGTTGACCTAGGACCCATGGTGCTTGTCATTGTCAGTTTCCATTAAAGGAAAGTTTCCGTACCATTATTTCATTAATAAGTTTTCTTTCTGTTAGTTGGAGTTTGCTATATCAAACCCGTTCTATACGAATTTACGTTTACGAAGTGTGATTTTGTATGATAATATTGTTAAAATACATATTGCACACTGTACACACAATATTTATTTTGACAATACATGCAATAGAAAAAGGTAATAATTATCGTATGTGGTTCGTTTAACACTGAATAAGAAATTTAGAGCTGTTTGTTTAGCTTTTAATGATTCAGAACTTTTATTGTTTCAGCACTTAATGATTCAGATTATTTGTTTTGTGAGTAGATGTATTGAATGATTCAGACATTTGCCTCTAAATGGTTAAGCATTATACTAAGTCTGAATGGTTAAGACCTATAATCTGAATTGGCCAGACATTTGCATCTGAATGGTTAAACATTACGTTAGCTCTTAATGGTTCAGACATTTTATCAGTTCAACACTTAACTATTCAGACCTCTTACTCGTTCAGTATTTAACCATTCAAAAGTTGTCAAACAACCCCATAGAAAATATAATAAAATCGACATCTTCCTCAAGAAACGTCGAAATTAGTCTTTAAATAGCAAACTCAGTAACTTCACATTTTCAAGTACAATAATATTGATCCGTAAAGTAAGATGCATTTACACTTAGAAAAAACCTTTTTTTTTTTTTCTGAAGTTGTACTATAATTCAAAAAGTACGCATTTGGCTAGTAAGGGCATACTGGGCACTCCTTTTAAATATAGCACTTATCGCTAATTAATCACACTATGTCACTTCATCTCCTTGAATCACGCGGATGCGACGGTTTCTAGATTATCATATGAACCTCTTCTAGTTAATTAAAAAAAATTGATATTAGATTTAAATAACTCTAACTTTCACCAATTGGCCGATAACACTCACAACTTTCAATTTGTACATCAACAGTCCCAACTTTCAACTTATTGACCGATAACACTCTCGAACTAACTAAACCTTAACCCAGTTAGTTTTTGCTGATGTGGCCTTTTTTGTTGACATGGCATATGATGTGTCAACTGATGTGACTTTTTTGATGACGTGGCAGCTGCATCAACTAACTGCTTTAGGGTTCAGTTAGTTAGGGAGTGTTATCGGCCAATAAGTTAAAAACTGGGAGTGTCGCTGTACAAATCGAAAGTTGGGAATGTTATCAGCCAATTGGTAAAAGTTGAGGTTATTTAAATTCAAT